>JABCKJ010000018.1:0-129738 GCA_018850815.1 Asterophora lycoperdoides
CTAATTTCTGATTCATTCAAGCATTTATTATTTCATGCCATCTGATCCAGTGATAGCCGACTCTTTTCGCCCACGTGCAATGTCATGCATCATTGTGACTCTGAGTCGGTGACGACGAGGACGAGGCCTACGGAGTCCACAATGGTTGAACGTTGAGGTCGAAACGGCTACCCGTCCACTGTAGTCATGTACATCTCCGCCGGTGCTCATAGCGTCGACGGTGTTCCCAGACACAAATCCGCCCGCTTAACAATTGCATCTCCGGCCTCATGTGGTGCAGCGTTTCCCGGTCGAGCAAATGTAGTGCACTCAGGCTGGAAAGTGTCTTTTTTATATTTTTAGCGACCTCGTTCTGAGTCCGTCAACATTCCGGGTAAACTTGGATAAGTGTAATTTAAAGGAAGACAAAAATGGCCAGCGTGCCAGTACAAGCATAGGGAATGTTGCAGAGTCGGTGATAGTGTGGCACGAACGTTTCGCGGATCGCGGCGATGATTATAGTTACAGTACCCCTGGTAACGGTGTATTGCACCGAGATATATGAGGCGTGGGTCGTGGCCCGTGGGACGGTGATGAACCCGAGGGCCGAGGCAGCAGAAAGCAAGTAAAATGGCCCGACTCTGCGATTACCATAATGTGCCCTGAAGCGGCAGCTAGCTGGAATGCAGGAAATTGAATGGAATTTATGATTGGCAATTTGGACTCGTCGCCTATTTATGTAAGCAGCGATTCATGTATATAACACCACCCGTCATCTAATCTGATAACCGGCACCCCCAAACTTTCTCGGGCGGACTCCTCCCTCCTCACTCTGCACAATGTACAGTCTACGGCGGTTTCAAGCTATGCTCCTCGGCGAAGAGCTCGACCCGGATACCCTGCGTTCGCAATTACAGGCTGCAGCTGTTCCAGTCACCGCGGCGGATTGTCGTAATTGCTCGGATCCTTGCGAAGAAGGTAAAACGAGGTCTGTTATCTGATAACGACCACACTCACGCCACTATGTCCATATCTAGGGCACGACTCCTACCCCAACCGCTTCGATGTAGACAGTGACTCGCAGATGCTGGGCTCTATAAAGCCATACCGGCGACAGGTGAGTTGCGCTGGCACCCACAACCCGCCACGTCTCATGCAATGGTGCGTCACAGGTGGTCATTTCCACTGGAAAGTCAGACTGGGACCGCGAAGTCACAGAGACAAAGGGCAGTCTCGCTGCATTGCTCCTGGGAGCCCAAAACCACGCGAACCTACCAATAGCGGAGCCCACACCACCCTCCACACCAGCACCCAAGGCAGTGCGTTCGTCCGCCGGCGTCTTCCGCTCCTCCGACTCAACAAGAATCTCAATATTAAACGGCAGTCACAACACCATGAGCGACGACATCGACCAGGAGACCGTTCTCGTCTTTCCCGACTACACAATGGTTGCAGACGTCCCGCGGACGCGGGAGGGTGCACGAGGACTGTGGGAGTCTGCGGTGGATCCGAACGTAGAGCGTGCGGGGGCGGTCTTAGAAAAGACGCCTTTCAAGACATGGGTTCTTCCGTATTCATGTGTTATCCTTCTGTGTGAGTCCCGTTCCGCTATGCGTTTGCACGCATCGAATTCGCCGACTTATCAGATGCTCTGACTATGGACAGGCTCACATAAGAAAAGGGACAATCGATGCCACATAGCTGCACCCAAGCTTGAACAAGGTGATTTTCCCATCACTCCACATGACGTGCTTTTCCTGACAAGAGGCCACATAGCCTTTATCCATTCACTGCAGGAGAACGGATGGGCAGCCGATACGCATCTAGAGTGCCATTGTTTGATGGGTCTGCCGTTGGAAGACCTCCAAGGGACACCCTCGGAGACGCAGGCGTACATTGAAAAAGAGCTCAGGAATAGCGCAGAGGAGAAGCGCGCACTCATCCTCAAAACTTCTCATGTTGGTGGACACAAATACGCCGGAAACTGCATAGTGCGTGTCAGCTGTCGGTTTAGCTCGTCGGATATTGATTCGCTATTCCCTTGACAGATATACACGCCGCAGGGCTCGTGCGTATGGTACGGCCGCGTCTCACCGCACGAGGTCGAATCAATCGTCGTCAACACCATCATACACGGCCTCGTATTGCCTCCGCTTCTCCGCGGCGGCCTGAACATCTCACGGCCAGGCTGCAAAACGCTTAACGACTGGTAGCACCGCAGTTGTCTGCAACACTGAGTCCTTCCCACCTTCACATTTTCGCATTCGCGCTTTCATTTATTTATACATTCCTTAAATTACATATAATCTTCATCTTCACTTCGCTGGAGGGGATGTGCGCATGCAATCCTTTTATTAGTATAACAGCGTAACGTATACGTATACTTGTCGTTGTACATATGCATGGGTACATACGGATGTTAATGGCACGATAGAACTTGGCTGCAGATAAGTCCGTGGAGCAATGAGGAAGCCAGTACAAGATGGGGTAATGAATAGTGTATCGGAAATATTGCCATTTGTGAAGAGAAAGAAAGAAACTTGAGTGAGTGGAAGACTCCATGTAGGTTTCGATGGACATCCAAGGATGGATGTCCGTTCGATCCATACACCCCTGTGGCCGTCCACACTTACTGAGGACGAGCTGAGAGCCCATATGCTCCAGCAACCACACCCGCATCCCAGACGACGCGCCCACCGAGTGTCGACATTATGACATGTCGTCATCGAGCGAGCTGAACCCGAGCCCTTTCCTGCGAACACTCGCATACCTCCCCACGGGCTTCCCAGTGTCATCGAACTCATCATCCGTGGTAGGCATCACGATCTCCTCGTCGGACACCGCAGCCTCGTCGTCCGCCTTCTGCTTTAGGTGGCTCGCCGGCGCCACCACGCTCTCCCCTCCGGAATACGTGAACCCCCGGAAGTTCGCCTGCACGCTATTCGTCAATGGACTCCCCAGCGAATCCTCCTTCTTCTTCTTCGGCTTGATCTGGATTCCCTGCAGCCGTCCTGCGCTGCCGCTCCCGACCGTACCGTTCATTCCTATAGGGCTCAGCGGGCTCTTCCCCTCACGGTGCGTCAGCACATCGCTCCCTAGTGGACCGTTCGGTGTGTGCGCGAACCCGGAGCCGATGGACTGCGAGACCCAGTTCTCGGACGGATCCTCTTCGTCGAGATCCATGACAGCAAGTCCCACGTCGCGGATATCGGCAGAGGTAAACTCTGGGTCGAAGTTGTTTGTGGACTCGTCGGACTCGACGACGGGCTTGAACGGGGGCGTCACTTGCTTGAGCGCGAGCGCTTTCCAGTCGATGGATTTGAAGAACGGGTGCTCCTTGAGCTCTTCGGCATCACGCGAGGCGCCAAGGCGGTGATTCGGGTTTCGGTTGAGAAGCTGGAGATGGGGAAATAAGCATCAAGGAACCATCACAACAAACATAAGCAAGACAGGAAGAGTGGATGAAAGGGTGATGAGGGCCACCAATTGACGAAAAAAACATGGCAATAAACTCACCCCTTTCACGAACTGCTTCCCATCCTCTCCGATGACGCCCTTAGGGAAGCGGATCTTCCCAAAACAAATGTTCTTGTACATCTGCTGCGTGTCCTCTGCATAGAACGGGCTCCATCCACAACACATCTCAAACAGCAGCACACCTAATGACCAAAAGTCTACAATCTTGGAGTATCCCTGTTCTGAGAGAAGGATCTCGGGGGCTAGGTACTCCGTGGTGCCGCAGAATGTTGTCGTCAGCTCGTCGGACCTTAGATCCGCCTTGGACAGCCCAAAGTCACACAACGCCACGTGCCCAGTTGCGTCGAGAAGGATGTTCTCCGGCTTGAGGTCCCGGTATACGATGTTAAATTTATGCAGATGCTCGAGCGCCAATATGAGCTCGGCGATATAGAACCGCGCGCGCTCTTCACTGAAGCGCGTCTCGCGCTGCAGGTGCCAGAAAAGCTCGCCGCCGGACTTGAAATCGGTCACGAGGTAGAGATCCGAGTCGGTTTGGAAACTGAACTTGAGACCGACGAGGAAGGGTGAGTCGAGGGAGCGCTGAAGGATCTTGCGCTCGCCGATGGTATGGGCGACCTCCTTCTTCGCGACGATCTCCTTCTTGGAGAGGACCTTCATGGCATAGATGCGCTTTGTGTCGCGCTTGCGCACCTGGAAGACCTTGCCGAATGTTCCTCGGCCGATGAGCTTGAGAAATTCGAAGTCCCGCGGGGTGAGCGCGCGTTTGGTCTGGGGATTAACGTTGTTAGTAACAACGATCAATTCTCATCCAGGGTCGAGGCGAAAGACGTAATTGCTGATAACGCACCTTGTACTGCTCGAACGTTATCTGGACCCGCATTTCACCACTCACGACCTCGTTCTCGAAGGGTTTGAGTCTGACAAGGTGATATCAGATATGGTCGGATCGGGTCGATGTGGATATCGATGTGGATTGCCACCTGAAATTTAGAGAGTTGGGGGGGAAAAGCTCACTTGTACCATTGGTCGACAGTGTGATCGTGTACCAATATTGGTCTGACCTGAACGGTGCCCAAAAAACCCTGGTCCTCTACGGAGCGATCGTACACATTGAAAGTGATGAGGGACTCTTCAGACGTAACATCGCTGGAGACGAGTTATCAGCTGATATGGATAGGAACGCAAACGAGGTGGAAACGGGCGTACAAGGAGACCTCGTGTTTCCAGACAGGATTGTGGGCTGAGAGACGGTTGAAAAGACCATTGGAGATGCCAGAACCACCGCTCCTGGACGAGACGGAGGATGCAGGCGATGAGTTGTTGCTGTGTGCTTTGCGGGTGGCATCGAGTGCGGCGGCCTTGCCGAGTGCGGAGATGGCATTTGAGGACGAGGTGCGGGAGAGATTGGTCGCGGTGCCCTTGACCTCCTTGTCTGTCTCTGCGGTGGGATCGCGGGATACAAACTCATTTTTCTCAAACTGGACGACGACATATGGGCGGGCAGAGGAAGCGCGGACGTTGAGGGTGCGGGCCTGGATTAATTTTACATGGATCTGGCCCTTGGACTGGCTGGCGGCAGGGGTGTGGGGGGCTGATTTGGTGCGGGCAGCGGGTGGTTGCTGCATGTTGAAGTCGGGAGCATGAAGAGAGAGCTGGGTCGTGGGCTGAGCAGCAGGCAAACCGAGCGTGGGCGTGCCCAGGGGCGTGATGTCGGCGTTGGCCGAGAGATGCGCCGTCGACGGGCCCGTTGTCGTCGTCGTCGAGTGTGCGTTCAGCAGCGGGTGGTGCGCCGTCGGCGTCGTGGGCCAGCCCGGGCTGCATGTGAGGTCAAACGGGTTGCGGTCGCCGGTGGTGGCCTTTGGGGTGAGCTGGTCCGCGAGGGGCTTGTCAATGAGCTCGATGGCAGCGTCGAGCTGCTTGTGCTGCTGGATCGGTCTGCGCTGGTCCCTCGTCATGGTGGGTGGCCACAGCGTCAACTTAAACGACAAGCAAACCAGCGTCTCCATAAGTCACGAGCCGTGGAGCCAGATTAGATTCCATTTTATAGCACAGCACCCCTAAATTTGTTACTCAGTTATACGGGCACCCTAATCTGTATTCTGATTCATTGCCCTCTGCTGCTGCGCTAGCCGCTCTCGTCCCAATTTCATCCCGCTCATGCTTCCCCCGATGATCAGTCCCAGCGCAAGGGTTCGTTTCGTCGTCCTCCACGGCAACCGGTCTGCACAGGTCAGAAACGCGCAACATACCAGATCACACATCCCACTCACACAACGCCGAAAACACCCCAGCAGTCCCCAGCGCCGCTCCAACTTCTCCCACCTGGCCCCACCCCACCCGTTCCAGGCCCTCTTCAATCCCCACCCATCCAAGCGCAACCGCCCCGAGTTTGCTTGCCTCCACTCCCGCCCCCTTTAGTCCCCCCCACAGCACCTTGTAGTTCTTCGTCTTGTTGTAAAAGTACCACCCCTGCACCGTCGTCGGTGGCCGGTGTGCATTCTCCGCCAGAAACCGCAGCGACGCCCTCCCCGACCCTCGCACAATCCCTATGGCCGACCCGACAATAATGGCCGCGCTCGGGACCAGGTAGAGCCGTGACGGGATGCTCAGCCGTATGCTTGCGTCGCCCTTCTGTGCATTGGCGCTGTCTAGATCATTGTGTACCACCTCGCTGTCGCCAATTGTCGCCGTCATAGAGGGAAAATGCTTGGCCGTCTCCGTCACATAATCGGTCAGGTGATCTCGGACCGACGGGTCGCGCCACAGTGACATACGCTGAGCGCCGAAATAGCTCATCCAGCGCAGGGCGTAAACACCGCGTTCAGTCTCCGATAGATAGCGATTATGGAACACTCCATTTGAACTCAACCACACGTTGCTGCGATATAGATAGCGCTGTGCGTCCGCTATCATCGACGAACAATAGCGAATGGCAATGCTGGCAGCGAAAGTGGCGTCTCGGAGTGGCGGCGTTTGTCGCTCAGTACACACAAGGGGTATCTTGGTGCTTTTTTAATCTCACTTACGACATCAGGGCAACACACCTTCCTCGCCGCACGATTGGCCTCCTGCCTTGCTTCGCGCGATCGCTTTCCACTACTATATTTAAGTTCCTAGCAGCTTCCAAGGACCCCGGAGGCCTTGACGAGTACCTCGGCCTGGCCACGGCATCTTATCTGCTTCCTCCGATGCCCTATCAATATGACTCAGGCGACGCTGGGTTTCAACTTACTGGCTTTGACTCTTGAGCATCACCTATTCTGGCGACTTCTCATGATGAAGCGTGTTATTCGAGCATCCGCGTCCCACGGCGCCGATGTTCGCAGGCACACTCCTACGAGTCTCCGTCAGGTCTGGGAACTCAATCTATATTTGCTTCCACCACGTACGTTGTTCGGATTGCACCCACCATGAGGACTCGGAGATGGAGCTCCTCCGCCGGATATGAGCAACGTTCCAGATACCAGTGTTCCAAGACTTGGTCTTCTCACCATCATCCAGATTCTGATTTGAGGTACTTACTACACGACTCAGTCATCCGAAATATTGCGCTTATCAACACCACCCTTTCACCAATACATGTGTTGCAACCTCCTCGGAAGCGTATGGGACCCGCGGCACTGTACACCCTCCCCTCGATATCGAACCTACGCACAAATTCGAACGCTGTAGTGCTGGTTCTTGGTAGAGCTCCTTGCCTCTGCTTCGCCCGTGGAATACGCCATTTTGGCAGTTGGTTTTGCGGCCCTGGCCCCTTCGCCGAACTTGTCGATTCGATTCCATTCTGGTTCGCCGAACCACCGGTGCGGCAGCCTGTTTCCAATGCAAGTACTATTGTGTAGTGAGGCCGCCGGCGTTCGTGCGTACATCCATGACTCCCTACATCTGTGCTTCTGGAGGTAAGCGGTCAATAACGAGATGCCGGGGTTCTAGGTACGTAGGAGTCGCACTTCACCATGATGGCTTTTGCAGGGCTCGGACATATGGAGGTGGATTCACCAACTTCCAAGTTCTTGGTTGCATTCTGGTGTTCATTCATATTAGTAACTTTGGGAAACAGGATCCTGGAAGCTTCGATAGGCGCATCATGATCATGATCGGGTTCTGAGGTTCAGGCGTTCTTCTTGGGTGCCGCAGCCCGAGCCTCTGACAACCTTGAGCTTCAGCTCCTGGAACCCCGGAACCATATCTACGTATCATATTAAATTATGGAAAAATGGATGGATCTATCATATACATAAGTAGGTGTCATACACGGACATCGTTCCTGCAGGAAGCGTGAACTTCGAACCCAGGATAAGGACAAGGTCGACTTGATACCGATTGTCGGCAGATTTGGAAAGTGCGTGCATCGTGAGTAGAGTTCTTGAGAGAGGGGGAAGGGCCAGGCTCGGTTGCTGATCAAATACATAGACAGGAAAATCGAGGGAAAACCATATGATCATCGCTGATTGGGCGTCGTGGACATCTGTCGTAATAAGGAGACACAGGCACAACTGTGACAAGAAAAACCCCAAGTTCAACGCGGTTCTATTGGTTCGAAGCACCGGAGATACGAGCTCCGGGGGTAGAACGTCTGGTTGCAGTTGTGAAACGCGTTCAAGGGCTTATTGGGTGCGAGAGGCGCGATGCCGCGCCACAATGATGCGACGCGGTTAAGACGATGGTAAGACGATGCCATTGGTAAGACGACGGGGGTCGCAGGACACGTGGAAAAGAGAGAAGGACAGCGCGGGTTCGAAAATTCGAATGCATAAAATGCCACATTGCATTGCATTGCAGTACCGTATAAGACGTGCAAACCTAGTGACATTTCATCCCGATAGGACGTCCCAGCAGCCTCAGGCCTGGTAAGGACGGTACGCATAGAAGTACATGACCACGCGTCACATGGCATTTTATTTTCGTGCAGGGGTCAGGCAGGGCCCACACGGAATGTACCCGCGAGACGCCACTCTGCACGCTTACTTACACCGCGGCTGGCACGCTAAAATGCCGCCGCAGTCCTTGAGATCGCCCACGGGCTACCAGCACTGTAGAAGTCCATCGGATACGACCCCACCTCCTGCTGCTTCTCGCTTGCCCTCTCTCCTCCCCGCGCCTCGCCCTCACCCCCATACTTGCGCGGCATCCAGCTGGGCGTCTGGCCTACCGCCACCGCCGTCTCGTACGGACTGAGCAATGGACGCTCAAAGGCATACCCCCAGTCGATGGAGAGGCGCGGGCACGCCGTTTGGATGAATGTAGATATGTGAGGGTTGAAGAGTGCGAGCTTTGCCGGCGAGAGCTCGGAAAGCAGGATTTGGATGTAGGGGATGGGCGTGGAAGAGGCTTGCAGTTGGCGTGTTATTGCCTGAATTTTCATTCGATTGGATAGATAAAGGATGGATCAAGTAAGGAAGTGGAATATGTCGAGGAAGAGGACAGTACGTACCTGGAGCTGTTTGAAATTTCCTTGCCGCCCAAGGGTGCCGAGGATGACGCCCCAGACTGGCGCGGGTGCGTCGTCTGAGGAGGGACCACGAGAAAACGCCGAGATGCTCTTGCGCGCGGTTTGGACGGCGTTGTCGCGCACAGCCTGCATCTCACGGTGGTCGTACCGCTCGCGTGTGAGCTTTTTCGAGTAAGGATCGTATCGGAAGGCGGGGACGGATGGATTGGCGATCATTATGGATTCAAGGTGGAAGCGGCCATCACCCAGGTATCTGCAATTATGCAGACCGGTCAGAGACAATAGCGTGCGGTGCGAGATGCGAGAGATGCTCACACTAGGGCATCGACGTCGTTCAGTAAAGGTGCGGTGCATCCGAGGATCTCGCCAGGAGAAAGAGGTTTGGACCTTGGGATCGTGGCTTCATATCTTCCGGACCACAATTTGGTCCCCAACTCAGCGTCGAGGGATTCCGAAGAGGCTTCAGAATTTGGGCGTATAGGATCGACCACAAATGATTCGCCATTGAGGTCCTCCTTTAACCGTTGGAGCGCAGCTACAAATTGGATCGTCGAAACGAGGGCCAACCGGGTTGGTTCATGGGATGTCGACGGTCCGGCTTCGCCAGTCTGCTCGGTGCCGCGCGGCCCCTCTATTCGAAGATGTGATGTAGAACCAATCTTTGTACCAGCGGGTATCAGACGGTTCGTTTCCTCAGAGTCGATGAGGTTTTCGTGAAATTGCTGGCGGTCGCTGGGGAAGTTGAGACGGATGGTTTGATCGAGGTGGGTCGCGTCGATCGCGATCTCGACGAAGACGTAGAGAGTTTTGATGGAGGTCTGGTCCATTGGTACTAGAAGAGTGTTCATTATTCTCCGCTCCTGTTGATGACTTTGTAACGTACCTAAACAACTATGTCCGTAGTGGACGAGCATGTCGCATCCTAAGGCCACAGCAGTGTAATCGTCTATGCAGCAAGCACCATACGTCACATCTCCCATAATGACGGTCAGGGCACTCGTAAAACTACCATCCCCAACAACTGTGCCTCAGATCTTGGACTTATCTGAGTAGAAGCGATACGCACCTCTCAATGATATCTGCAATGGTGCACGCAAACATCTGCAGCCCTTCCGGCATCTGCAATGCGACCATCGTCGCATTGTTTTTGCGAACATGGTGTATGGTTTTGTGGATTTCAAACGAGTAGTTGGGAGGCAATTGCTTGATCGCGGCATTGAGCCGGGCATCGAGGAGAATGTCCTCGGGGATCTGATGGCGGATGGTTGCAGCAGAGGCTCCGGGCTTGGATGGTTTGGCACTCTTGCTGCCCACGAAGCGTTTACGAGGCTTTGAGCCGGCGGGCTTGGTTGATTTAGTCGGCTCAGCCATGGTCGGAGGAGAGTTTTTGACGGAGATTGCCTCCGGGCCGAGATGGCACTCTCCCACGTGGTTGGGGATCGGAATCGTACGCGTCGCGTCACTTTCTTCTCGCACTCACGTTGTTCCCCCACACATCCTCTGCTTATCCTACATGATCTGAATCTGCCCTCCTTATACCCTCCAACTCGTTTCTATCGGTCTTAATTTCTCATCACTGGCTGCACCTACTAGACAAACCTCAACATGACGCAGGGCGGAAATAGTGCGTCGGCCGTAGGTCGATGTGCCATGCGTGACTCTTGTGGTAAGAAGGGTTTATTTGGAAAGTCTCTGCCTTGCCCATACGATGGGCCACCACAAGAAGTACGTTGACCTATATCCTCCTACTCAGAAAACCTCCTGACCGCTAGTGCAGCCCGACGACAGCGCTCGTTCACTTCTTGTCCAGGTCTGTGGACCAGATTATGCAGAAGGGCCCACTTGCTGTACCACAGACCAAGTAGAAGCTCTGCGCGACAACTTCAATCAAGTTGAAGGCCTTATCTCGGCGTGCCCAGCATGTCGGAACAACTTCCGCTCCTTCTTTTGCACGTTCACCTGCTCCCCCAACCAGGGCTCCTTTGTCAACGTAACATCTACACAGAAGACATCCTCGGGACAAACATCCGTCAAGTCTGTTGACTTCCACGTTGCAGAGCAGTATGGGGAGGGTTTCTACAACAGTTGCAAGGATGTGCAAGTGGGAGCTACCAATGGCCTTGCTATGGAGTTGATCGGCGGAGGGGCGAAGGACTATCCTGCGTTCTTCAAATACATGGGCGACGAGAAATCAATAGGAAGTCCTTTCCAAATCAACTTTCCACTCACACCCCCACCAGAACTGACTCCCCTAAATGCGACCCCCCGCGGTTGCGCCGACAATGACCTTGCAAGTCGCTGTACTTGTATAGACTGTCCATCTATATGCCCAGCCCTACCCCCTGTTCCTCTTCCGAACACAGGACCGACATGTCACATTGGTGGCCTCTCCTGCCTGTCATTCATTCTCGTTCTTGCTTATGCTTTGGCTGTATTGGGTTTCCTTGTCGGATACGTTATCTCAGCAACTCTCCGTCGGCGGAAGGAGAGGACACACGAGCGGCTGGCGCTTTCTGAAGATACCGCGTCACCCAGAATCCACACGCGCGGTCTTGTTGGACAAGGCTCCCTTGCGCATTACCTTGATGAAGACTCATTAGGTGCGCAATCGGAGTCGCGGAATCACCTTGGCCGCGGAGCCGCCCTCCTCGACCCTATCGAAAACCTGCAACCCCGTCAATACCCAATCAACAACTTCCTCCGCCGCACGTTCTACAAGCTCGGGTTATTTGCAGCCAAATCTCCGTGGTTGACATTCTGTCTGGTCTTCACCATCGTAGGGCTTCTCAACGTTGGATGGAAGAAGTTCGAGATCGAGACGGACCCTGTCCGTCTCTGGGTAGCGCCTTCATCAGAGAGTAAGCAGCAAAAAGAGTTCTTCGACGAGAACTTTGGGCCGTTCTACCGCACGGAACAGATCTTCGTCACTGCCGCGCCGGCACCCGTTGATCAGTCGAATATGTCACTATCCCTTCCGGCGTCGGACAGCGCTGGACCCGTTCTCTCGTGGAATCACCTGAAGTACTGGTTTGACGTGGAAAAGGACATTCGGCAGCTTCGTTCACCAAGCGGATACCGCCTTTCTGACGTCTGCTTCAAACCCGCCGGTCCTCGAGGTGCATGTGTGGTACAGTCTATTGCTGCTTGGTTCGGAAATGATCTCGACGACTACGACGAGGATACATGGGCTGAGCATTTGGAAGAATGTGCACGGTCTCCCGTGGAGTGTCTTCCTGATTTCCAGCAACCACTTGCGCCGCACTACGTGCTTGGAGGTGTCCCGCAGAATGAAGACGGTCACAAGTCTTATGTGGATGCAGAGGCTTTCGTCGTGACATACGTTGTATCCGACTCGCTGGATGCCGCAGTCCAGGCGAAGGCAGTGGAGTGGGAACAAACCCTACGCAGCTACCTTGTCGATCTTAGCCAAAGGTCGCAAGATGAGGCAGGTCTGCACATCGCATGGTCGACTGGAGTTTCGTTGGAGGAGGAGATCAACAAGAGCACGAATACCGACGTCATGATCGTTGTCCTATCCTACCTTGCCATGTTTTTCTACGTGTCGCTGACATTAGGTGCCGGGTCTGTGGTTCGGGAAGAACGTGGTGTGTTCGCCTCCCTTGGGCTATGGGCACGAAATTTCCCTGGTCTCTTCAAACGTGGCGTGATCTCCTCATCTATTTCCGTTGACTCCAGGACTACCCCAACCTTCTTTCCCCGTCTCCCTCGGAGCCTTTTCACAGGGTCCAAGTTCACCCTCGGACTCTTTGGCATCGCTCTCGTCATCTTGTCGGTCTCTTCATCCGTCGGCTTCTTCTCCTTTATGGGTGTCAAAGTGACATTGATCATTGCTGAAGTCATCCCATTCCTCGTCCTCGCGGTCGGCGTTGACAACGTCTTCATCCTCGTGCATGAACTCGACCGCCAGAACTTCTTGCACGGTCCTAACGCAGCGCCGTCTGCCCAAACCGGTGGCTTCACCGCGCCCATGTCGCCGACGCTTTCGCATCGCTCTCCATTCGACGGCTCGTCCCACGACGATATCGACGCTGCTTCGATGCCGCAATATCTCGCAGCTGAGGAGCGCGTGGCGCGGACGCTTGCGAAGATGGGACCGTCCATCCTGCTGAGCACCCTGACGGAAACAGTTGCTTTCTCTCTTGGTGCGCTTGTTCCTATGCCTGCCGTGCGGAACTTTGCTCTCTATGCCGCCGGAAGTGTGCTGTTGAATGCCGTACTTCAAGTGACCGTTTTCATCAGTGCCCTCCTGCTAGACCTCAAGCGCTTCGAGGCGAGCCGCGTTGATTGTTTCCCATGCATCAGGCTTCCGTCAAGGATTGCGTTGATGGAGGGCCCCGTCAGTGGAAGTGGCTTGGGCAGAATTGGACACTTCATTCGTCGACATTACGCGCCATTCCTGCTCAAACCCGCGGTGAAAGGATTCGTCATGATCTTATTCACAGGTGTTTTCGTCGGATCTGTAATTTCGATACAACACATTGAACTTGGTCTTGGTGAGTCGAAACTCGTTAACTGCACTTTTCTGTTCGCTCAACATTATGTTTGCAGATCAAAGGCTAGCCTTGCCCTCCGACTCTTACCTGGTAGACTACTTTGACAACCTCGATGCTTACCTCGACGTTGGACCCCCAGTATATTTCGTCTCCCGCTCTATCGACGTCACGCAGCGCCCCGGCCAACAAGCTCTTTGCGGCCGCTTCACCACTTGCCAAGATTTCTCCATTGCAAATATCCTTGAAGCCGAACGCAAACGCCCCTCCACCTCATTCATCTCCGAGCCTAGCGCCTCCTGGATCGACGATTTCTTCGGCTGGCTTGATCCGGGCAAAGAGGAGTGCTGCCGCGTGCGCAAACGTGATCCCTCAGTATTCTGTGGACCCCGAGACCGGGCAGCACTGTGCCAGCCGTGTTACAAGGATAGGACGCCGGCATGGAATATCACGATGGAGGGTCTTCCCGAGAACGCCGAGTTCATGCGCTATGTCAAGCAGTGGCTCGTCTCGCCCACGTCGGAGGAGTGCCCCTTGGCGGGCAAAGCGTCGTTTGGCTCCGCCCTGTCCCTTAGCGAGGACGGCACAGACGTTCTTGCGTCACACTTCCGGACATTCCACGCCCCGCTCAAGAGCCAGGCGGATTTCGTGAACGCGTTCGCAGCGGCACACCGTGTAGCGGACGACATCTCCCGCCGCACGGGCGCAGATGTGTTCCCGTACTCGCTGTTCTACGTGTTCTTCGACCAGTACGCACACATCGTGTCGATCACTCAGGAGGTGCTCGGGCTTGGGCTCGCGGCAGTGCTCGTTGTAACGGCATTGCTGTTGGGCAGCTGGCGCACGGGTTCCATTGTCACGGCCGTCGTGGGCCTGACAGTACTCACGGTCATGGGTGTCATGCCACTGTGGGGAATCAGTCTGAATGCAATCAGTTTGGTGAACTTGGTCATTTCATTGGGCATCGCGGTGGAGTTCTGCGCACATGTGGCTAGGGCGTTCATGAGTGCAGGATCGGGACTGCCGGTTGATCATCCTGCCGGCCAGAAAGAGAGGGATGAGAGGATGTGGACTGCGTTGGTGGATGTTGGGCCTTCGGTGCGTCGCCACAATCGCACTGTTGTCTGTGTGGCTTACTGTGGATTTTACTAGGTGCTCTCCGGAATTACATTCACAAAGCTGATCGGGATGAGCGTTCTCGCACTGACTCGATCTAAATTGCTGGAAGTATGTTGGGTCACCTATCTCATACTTACTAGCACTCTGACATGCATTCAGATATACTACTTCCGGATGTGGTTCACCCTTATCATCTCGGGGGCGCTTCATGGCCTCGTGCTGCTTCCTGTGGTTCTCAACGTGGCAGGTGGCTCAGGGTTCCCTCAACAGGAGGCAGATGAGGAGTGGATGTCGAATGCCATTCGAAATGACTACGAGTACGCGTAAGTGTTGATTGTCTCTTGACCTCTCCATCTTGCTGACGAATCCCATGTTTAGGCCATTCCTCGCCGATGATGATTCGATAGACAGCAACTAGCATATACCATTTATTTTTTTCCAACGTCATATGTAATGTGCCGATGGCTGGCTCATGGACTCGTACTGGATCTATCTGACCACGACACCGTTCAATGTTCAATGTTCAACCACCACCTTGCTATTGCAATCACACTCGAAGACACACCAATAAAATATTTTCATGCGATTCCGTCACAGCTAGCTCGAGTCGTGCCTCTTCATGCCATCACACTCAGTCCACTGCGTCCTCTATGTTTGAATTATGATAAGCAATGAGCACAGCGTCTATTCCTCGGTGACGTATTTATGGCGGATGTCCTTCCATTGTTTCTGTAGCAGCATGCATGTGAGAGGCGAAGCAGAAACGAGACAGGCAACGGCCACGCACCCCCTGGTTCCAGCGGTCGTAGAAGGACGACACGGCGAGGTCGAAGCCAATGCCAAAGCCAAAGGCGCCGGCGAAGATGGTGGTCACGTAGACACCTGGAATGGAGGAGGTTGGCCACGGAGACAGAGGGACTGCACTAGAACGTACTGTTGCGCTTGAAGAAGGTGTTGTACAGCGTTCCGGCGAGCTGCAAGAGAGGTTAGAGAGATTATAGAGCCAGCGAGCGAGCGACGTACAGCCATAGTTTTTTTTCAGGTGGAGGTGAGCGAGAGGAAAAGCGTGAACCCGATGGCTTCCGGAAATCGGAGTTTGAAGGCCCTGTTTCGCGCTTCCCGTTTTTGTTCAAGTCGTCCATGATGCTTGCCGCTGTCCGGACAGCAAGCTGCTCGCTGCGCAGCGCGACGACGAGCTCTCCGCGCGTGGTCCTCGCACGGCGCACCCTCGCCACCGACACAGCGCCCGTGCTCAACCTCCTCGACGGCCTCGACTCCCTGTCCGCCTCCTCAAACCCTCCCGCGGCCGGCCCAGACGGCTACCCACCGGCCAAGTCGCCCAACCCCTTCAACGCCAAAGACTCTGCGGCTTTCCGGCTCGCGCCGCTGCCGCGCTACTCGCTGTACTGCCAGTCCACGCGCAACAACACGATCACGACGCTGATGTCAGACGAGTACAAGCCGCTGGCGAGCTTCACGGGGGGCTCGTGCGGGTTCAAAAAGGTCAACCGGTCGTCGTACGAGGCCGGGTACCAGTGCGCGGTGCGGATGTTCAAGGAGATTGAGCGGCTCGTGGAGGAGGAGCAGCGGGCGTTTGTGGTGGATTTGCATTTCAAGGGGTTTGGGCAGGGCAGGGATGCGATGCACCGGGCGCTGCTCACGACGGAGGGGGAGAAGGTCCGCCCGTTGGTGGTTAGTCTCACGGATAGGACGCCGATTAAGATTGGGGGGACGAGGGCGAAGAAGGCGAGGAGGTTGTAAGGTGTGTATAATGGATGAGGTGGGCAACAGAGGTGGGGCTAATACATGGCTTGCAGGTGCTATGTATCGGTTTCTCTACACCTACAGGGACACGAAACGCGTTCTATGTAATGCCGTGCCCACCTCCGGACTCGCCCTGTCGATGCCACACCCATGTCTATGACTCTAATCCGCAAGTAAAAGTAGATCTCCGAAATCGTAATTGGCTGTTTGCTCTATTGCAAGGCAAAGTGTGCGTCGCGCGCAAACGCCTGGTATCCCGGTCTGTCGAGCGAGTTGAGGGCGACGCGCTTGTCGGTGTTGATGTCGTCTATCAGTGCCTCTGGATAGATATGTCAGTTGGTGTGGACAGAAAGCTGCACGGCGGACCGACCTAGGGAGGTATAGTCGAGTTCGGGGCGGATGTACCCGAGGACGACGGCGCGCAGCTCAAGACCGTAAAAGTCGGACTGAAAGTCGTGCAGGATGTGGATTTCCTATGACCGTCATTAGTTGATATGAGCTGCGGAATACGAAGTGGGGCGCGCACCGCCGTGAGGCGCTTGTTCTTGTAAAAGGGATTCCAGCCGAGGCTCATGACCATGGGCAGGACTCTGGTGTCCTCTGGGCGGAGCTGGGTCTCGCGGTCAGTGGGGGGTATGATCTGTGCGTAGCCATAGTATACGCCGGTCTTGGCGACGGTGCTTATAAGCGTGATGGAGTCGTCGGGGAGATTGGCTATGTTGATCAGATATGAATGTGGTCAGAATGCGGTGGATGGGAGTGGACGCACCCGTTGGGCAGCCTAGCTGCTTTCCGCCGCGGCCGAAGCCCTTTTGGACGGGGCCCACGAGCGGGATGGGGAAGGGCGGCTCGGGGAGTGGAGGCCCGACGATGTGGGGGCGCGCAGTGCGGAATTCGTCGGTCTGGAGGGGGGCAGGCGGTGGATGGGCGTGGTTGGCTGCGGCGTGGGCTCCCATAGTAAGTAATAAGTGTGATATGGGAGTGAAAAGTATACGAGCTTGCTTATGAACACGGTATCGATCGCGGGATCAGTGGCGGTGCAGCAGGGATCATGTACGCACCACCACCAGCGAGCAGCTACAATCCCTACTCTGCCCACACCCACTACTACGCCAACCCCGCCACCGCGGCCGGCCTCCCCTACTTTCCCCCTTTTCCCCATGCTCACCTCACCGCCCAGGGCCATGTCCCAGCTCCGCCAGAGCCACCCCTCCCGCCCCCACCACCCGATCTCACAAGCATAACCCCAGACGTCGCCAGCCGTGCCCTCCACCGTCTCATCTCTGCAGAGCTGCGCGACGCCGGCTTTCACTCCGCACACACCGATGCCGTCCGCCGCCTCGAGCTCGAGGTCGTTGCCTGTGCGCCCATCCACCTGCCCTCCTTCTCTGCGTGCCCACTCACGCCCTTCTCTAGTCGTCGAACAGCTCTTCCAGCGCGCACACGCGTACGCCAATCTCTCCAACCGCGCAGGCGCCATCGCGACCGACCTCGTCCTCGCCTGTGACGAGTTTGGCGTGCCCATCGACGCACTGCGCAGCGTAAATGCCAGAACCACCAAGCGGAAACCGAGTACGTAGTGTCCCGATTCTCAGAACAACCCGACTTACCCCCAAGCCTCTGCTCCAGCAGCAGCCCTCCATGCCCCGACACTGCTCCCCCCGCCCTCACGCTCGCCTTCTCCCGATATGCTACCCTCAGATGACGAGGGCGCGCCTATAACCATTCCCCCGACTCTCCGTGCCCTTCCTTCCTATTTCCCCACTCTGCCGCCAAAACACACGTATTTGCGCACACCGGTACGTCTTCTAGCCCCCATGCTCCGTGCCTGACATCCAATCCAACCCCCCGCCCCTGCCAGGCTTCTCCCCCCAAAAAGGCTGCCCTCCCCTCCCTCGAGAAAAAGCTCAAAACCGCAGGCCTCGTTCAGGAGTCCCTCAGGAACCTCCTCCTCGCCACCGAGGACAGCACCAACCAGGAGGAGGGCGAGCTGCTTGGCCATATCGTCAATTGGGAAATGGGCGCCCATCCGAGGAAGAGGTGGAGGGTCGGTAAGACGTAGCGAGTGGGGGACCGATGATTCGTGTTCATATTCTGTACTGATGCTGTGACCTGACTGGATACTGTATTTAAACTGCGCCTGTGGACTATATAAAACCAAGGCCACGCAACCCCACAAAGTTCTTCCTCTTCCACATCTGCAAATCGCCCCTCTCCCTAACCTTCACTCCCGCCCACGGAGCGTCCGCCTCGAATGCGGGTACTTCTCATACCCCTTCTACAGGGACTTTCTTGGGCCGCCCGCGCGGACGCGGTTTAGGTCGAGGGGGCAGTGGTGCTGGGACCTCGGCAGACGTGCCTTCTGCTGCTGTGGTAGCGTGGGGTTCGTTGTCCGGTGCCGTACCATTGGATCGACGGCGGATACCGGTGCTGGTGCTGGTGTTGGTCCTGGCACTCTTTCTCGGGCGCCCGACCTTCTTGGGGGGAGACGTCTGCGTCGAGGCGCCTTTGGTGCTGACACCGCGCTTTGTCGAGACCCTGCGCTTCTTCGCTGCAGGGGCTTGGTCTGTCGTCTCCATGTCAGCATCGGAGAGGTCCCGCTTGTACGTATTTGTGTTGGTCGGAGGTGTCGGCTTTGAGCCGTCGATGTCCATTTCCATCTTATCGTCTTGAGGCATGTCGAGCGGAGGCGGGAGGGGTGCGGGTTCGATGGCTTTTGCTTTCCCTTTGCCCTTCCCGCGGGGCCGCGGTGGTGGGCGGGGGACAGGGGCTTGGGGCACGCTATGCTCGTCCGTGGTAGGAGTAGGAGCAGGATCGGGGTTCTTTCGTGGTCGACCTCTGCGCTTGGGAGGGATCACTTCTTGGCTGGTGGACGCCTGTGACGGCCCCGCAGCTGCTGCGCTCTCCACTTGATTCTTTAATCGTTGGAGCTTATCCCAGCGTGCTCGGCACTACATTCCCCCCCAGTATCAGCACCTCGCAAAAAACGATAACCAAGCGAACGACACCCACCTGCTGCCCCGTAGTCCCATTCCCAATCTTCGCGCTGATAGCAGTCCAGCGCTTCCCCATAGCAGCAACAGCCTCCAACAGCACCTGGTCGTGTTCCTCGGACCACTGTACCGGTACACCCGTCTCGTGGCTCACGACCTCCATCCACCGCTCGCGGCACTGCTCGTTCGTCCGCCCGGCAATGCACGCCGCGACCTCGACCCACGAGTTCCCATACGCCCCCACGGCGGCCTTGAGGCGCTCGAGTTCCTCCGGCGTCCATGCGCCGCGCTTGCGGGAGGGGTCGATGGCGCGGGAGTACCGCCCCGAGCATTGCGCTGCGGTGGCGTCTTCGGAGACGTAGCGCGCGACTGGGTTGGAAGAGTGAGCATGGGGAGAGGGGGGAAGGAGCCACGCGACGCACCAATGGCCCAGTTGTCCGTGCCATAGAGTTTGACGGCCGCAGCGAGCCTCGCATCCGCTTCGGGGTGCCAGACGTGCCTCTGGCGGGGTATACCCCGACGCATGCAGTCGATAGGGGTGCGGTTCGTCTGTAGAAGCAGGTCAGTCGTCAGCATTCAACATTCTGGCGGGATAAACTGACGCCGAGAGCCTCGGCGACCTGAACCCAGTCAACTTTGCCGTCATTTTCATCCGATTGCGAGGATACCAGAGCTTTCAGGTTATCGAGTTCGCTCGGTGACCAGTTGGAGTGGTTGAACCGGGGATGTCTGTCGCCGAGCCATCGGATACGACACTGATCAGCCGTCCGCTTGGTCGCGCAGGCATTCGATACCTATGTCATGTCCATTCTTAGTTTTTTTGAGGCGCGAGGATACCAGCAGTTACCGCCAGACCTTCTCAGCAACATGGCTCCAGTCGATTCCTTCCGTATTGGTCTCGATGTCAATAGCTGCTGCATCATCCTGTCCACTGCACATGGTTCGACACGGATCCAACGATAGGCGCACGCGCAACTTACCTCTTCTGCAACACGAATGCCTGCAGTCGCAGATTCTCGCTTTTTACGGCCTCGGCGAGCGCGTCAAGTTCTCTGTTTTTCACTGAGGTTAAGAGAATGAGGTAGATTGCGTGCGGTGAGGCGTATAACGCACTCGGGTGGTCAACTGTGTAGCTCAAGTATTGCGCCCGTCGAGAGGCATGTTCGAAGAAGGGAGATTGCTGTGGTCGTAGTATGAGTTATCTTAAAACTATTGCAGACGAAGACAAAGCTTACGGGATTCAAGAATTCTGAGATCGGACATGGGCCCATGGCCTTCTTCGCGCCGGGAATGATGACCTCGACTTCTTGCTCGTCGTCGTCGATGTCGTCCGTCGTGACAGCGCTCTATAGATGATTTCCATCAAGAAGTTTTCGCGCGGATAGCTAGGGCATGCACCAGTAAGGTCTCTATTTCCTGCATTTCTGCCGTCAATCGTTCCACATACTTGGTGAGCGCAAGTTGGTGGGCCTTGTTGGCATGCAATGCATTTTCGGTCAAAGTTTTCAGTTTAGAGAATCCATTTGCGTCCTCTTCGAGCTCCATAGAGGTGTCGATGTCCATTGAGCAAGGCGATGGACACCGAGAGCAACGAACACGATCGTCCGGCGCAAGCGGCACTGAAGCAGCAATTTGAATGAACGAAATTATTCCGAATTTCAAAAGTTACGCGACATCACGTGGCTAAAAAAACGACTTGTATCGCGCCCACAACTTGAACAACACCCATTGGACGAGCCAGACACCATGGCGAACGCCTCTGCGAAACGCATCGGTGCGTATTCAGCGCACGGGATCCGCCCTTTTCCGCTCACGCCTATCCTGCAGCAAACCAAAATGAATCGGCGGTCAAGACTCTGAGGCTTGGCATGCTTGTGCCCACCGTCATCTCGATTTTGCTCCGTTTGCTCTTCAGGCGAAACTCCCTGCCGCCATCCAAGGGCTCTTTTGCCATCTACGTTGTTACCTACTTCCCGGCCTTCTTCCTGTCGCAGTACCTAATCAAAATAGGCTCTACGAGGCGCGATCCCACTACCGGCACGTTGATTTCATATGGCGAGGACCTCAGCCAGGCTGGAGTTACAGAATGGTGCTTTGATATCTTATACGTGACATGTGGGTGCCCGACTATTTCTCTTTGCGACTGAGGCTGAGCCGTATGCTTCTTAGGGGCCTGCCAGATCGGAAGCGGTGCCCTCGGTGAGTGGTTCTGGTGGTTATACATGGTGGTACGTCTCCTCCGGATCCTATACGTCGGATGGGCTTTCACCGCAGGGCACCCTCTCCGTAGATACCGGTCTACGCCGTCTTTAAGCTTTGGGTTTCTGTCATCTCTCCCTTTGTTTTGGGTCGATCGAGTGCACCGGCGGCGGACGAGAGCAGCAAAGCAGAAAAAGAAACAACGAGTAAACGCCAGGACAAGCTTCGAAAGAGGAGCGAACGCGGCGACCCACGCGTCCGGGCACAGCCTGGCAGAAGATAATGCGTCGCCGGCGGCGGGGTCATGGGGTTCGGCTTGTACAACATAGTATTAGATCCATAAATCAAGTTATACTGAACTTCATTCACGGTAGTCTAGGATGGCTTAACTCGGTTCTATGTGGCGTGGCTTGCCAATGCAGGCTGAGGTCGAGGTAGGAATGACATTGGCCAGTGCCATATAGGAATTGTCAGAAGAAGTGCAATGTCGCCGGCCTCTTCTGTGAAGCATGGTCTGCTACCAGGCTGTGACTATACCTTAGAAGTGACACTTTTCTTTTTTCAAGTTGGTAGATCAATGGGAGTTGAGTACGGCAACGCCACAATCATGTCGAAAAACACCGACAGCTAAGTTTCAACGTTGGCAAAGACTAGTTGGTAATGTTACAATTCATATCACAATGGATTTTGGTGAACAAGCGGGGTTTAGATGATCCAGGTTCTGAATTTTTATCCTTTCGATATGACTTGTCATGGCGAGGGCTCATGGCACAGCGAACGGCCGTAGTGGACGATATGCATATAGATGAACTTGAATGTGTAGAGGTCGCATTAGATGTGAGCTTGAACGAGTCCGAGTTAATATTGATACATGTCAAGTCCGTCATTATGGTCAGGTAAGGGTCGCAAACCCCACAGTTTTGTTGCCAACGTCGAATACTGAACAACGATGTGTTGACACTAAGACTTGGGTTGCAATAACAGCAACACGCACCAGTATAGACGTTTTGCAAGAAAACGTCTCCAACAATCCAGGCTACCAGCAGGTGGGCATGAGTGGCGCCGTACCTTCCAATTTAGGATTAACTTCTTACCTTCACTG
The DNA here is from genome assembly GCA_018850815.1 of Asterophora lycoperdoides. NCBI lineage: Eukaryota > Fungi > Basidiomycota > Agaricomycetes > Agaricales > Lyophyllaceae > Asterophora > Asterophora lycoperdoides. The sequence goes on from JABCKJ010000018.1 coordinate 22,600, forward strand.
TCAAATGCTGCAATTCCACCCAGGCAATCCGAAGAGCCCAAGGAAACGCGCCCAAGGTTAAAAGTCTCCGGCGAAATCGTGAACGACCGGTTGTCGAACGTTAGGCTGATTTCGGGAGTGGTGTCACAAGGAACTAGCCGTGCACGAAAATGAACGATATCACTTCATTGAGAGGCCGTAGAACACGCACAAGTAAAGAAGCCTTCGCCGACGGCGTTTGTTGCATTTTTTGCGCCGGGAATGGCCTCGTACACGCTGACGACGCTGGCGAAATCGCCGAGAACCAAAGTCGTGCCTGTGTCTATGATGGCAGACAAATTTGTGGAAGTAGCATGTCCGTTCACATTGACGGCGTCGAGTGCAACTTGCCAGAAGCCCTATTCAGACGAGCAACCATTGGAAAGTCAGATATCCAAGAATAGACTGCGTACCGTTTTCACAACAGGAGCTTGTGTCAGCGGGCCGCTGAAAAGATCTGTGTTCACGCCGCCTAGGAAGAGCTCAGAGCCGTTCTGTGCCAACTTGAAAGAAAATTGTGGAGCTGTAGTCGTGTTCTGAGCAACAAGAGTTTGGAAAAAGGGCTCAGCACCAAAGACAGATATCTCAGGGAACGCCATTCCCAGAAGTCCATCTGGCGGAAATTGGTCGATCGAAAACCCTGTGGAGTAATTTGTTGCTGCGCCAACCGTTTGGTTAACAGCCTGTAGGAGATGAAACGCATATGAGTGAGGTTTGAAATATAGCTATCAGCATTACCGTCAAATTGGCGACTGTCACGGTGTCGATAAATTGGTCCCCAGCAACGGACGACCCGTCCCCAAAGGCAAGTTGGAAAGTATCGTTTAGACTGATTGCCGTCGAGCTCGCATTTGTGTCGTATAAAGTGTGACCGGCGCAGTTTACTTTACACGATGTTCCGGGAAGGAAGAGGTCGCTACTGCCTAGGTCGTAAAAGTCAGTGTTTTGAAAAAGAAGCCATGGCGAATTGTTACCAGTATCAAAATCAACTGGAATAAGCTCCGTTAAGTATGACAACAAATTTGTGGCTTGCTGACGAACCTGTGAAGGACACTGGAGGGGTGCCCACAGAAATTGCGCCATGCCAAAGAGCGCCGTCATCATCAGTCAATTCTTCAGAACCCGTGTCGCGCCTGTATTTCTTGTGATGTCGAGTATTATCACTTGGGTGGGGGAAGCCAGTGTTTGTCTCATAGGCTCGGAATGCTCTGCGCATTTTTCTGGAGGTCCGGAGGATGAGTGTGATGGAAAGAGTGTGTCGGACGCTGCAGCTTACCGGGAGACCCTTGCGACCATGTTATTGAGAGCCGCAGCATTAACAGTGCCATCTGCGTCGGTGATCTCTACGCGCCTTGTCAAATGAATCGGCGTTCCAACGCGAGGCTTGGTTCGCAACACTGTCGACACTGAAACGTCAACGACTGCAAGTAAGACAACGACCGTGAAGTGCCGCATGGATAGGAAGGTATACTGGATGGGTAAGGTGGGTGATGACTGGTTAAGACGAAAGTGATTCACGGTCTGACTCTTAACCCATTCTCGCTGTCGCTGATCTGTACATAATTGATTGCATTTGATCCATCCTTGAGCACAGTATCGTGTACCGGTCGTTACGAGACGACATATCTAGGGTTGTAATTATTTAGCTTCGTGGTCTTGGAGAGCCGTTCCGGGATGGGGAGTGGATGGCAGCCATACTTCGGGAAAAGTGGCGCGGACATAATGATCGCGGTCAATTCGTCACACGCAAGAAGTAGGTTTGAAGTGAGAAACTACATCTCAGTCGTATTCGCAGCACATGGGATCAGCCACTGCACACAAGTTTTGCCATGCTTCGAGAGAATGATACCGACCATTGGTGGGGATGTTCGGCGGGTTCAGACCCTGGGTATATGTTTGCGTAAATCAGGGGCAAAGGACCAGTCTAGCACCGGTGAAACCTGAGACATGTCTGCCAGATGAGCGGAAGATTCTGAGCGGCGAAGTTCAGTCATTGGGGTGGAGCCGTGACGGCAGACGAGAGAAAGGAAGAAGAAGGGTGTAATTCAAGGTCGAAGAGTCGCAGAGCTTAGAGAGTCCTTTACAACGCAGCAAGTCGACGAGAGTTTCCTGAACCCTTTGCCTTTGCACAGTTGTTCAAGTCCGGAACAAGATCAAGACTGGGCAACTTGAAGCCGCCCGGCGGCCCTCCGAGTCGCGTCACGTCACATCACATGATGGTCGATTGCACAACTCCGTTGATTGAAATTCGGTTGAACCGTCCCCATTCGTTCGAAGCTTCCACTGACAACAACATTGCTCGCTTGTCTTTGCCTGGATCCAACGAGACAACTCCGGGAAGACAAGATGTCCCTTGTCTTAACTGACGATGTATCTTCCCAGGTCAGTACAGGCCGTCGGACTGTTCTAAACCTGACATCTCATCAGCTTACCTCTCCTTGAACAGCTGACACTCACGACAAATTCGTCAATCTCTAAGGTGGATCTTGGAGATAGCGATTTCCTAAACGTAGCCCGCTTCTCTGAGTCTGGGGCCATCTTGGCTGAGCACGTTGTCACGCAGACATCACGACCTCCCAGCACTAGTTTTGTCTTGTCCGGCGGCTCACCCCAACAGCTGCATGATACTATCTGCCGATTGGGCCAGCCTCTTGAATCAGATGCCAACGACGTAAGATTCACTTGTGGTGTCATTTGTCCCTCCCTTATGTTCGGATTACGCATAGATTTCATGGTTGGATCTTTGGCCCAGCGGCTCTCAGCCTGAATCGGAGATCGACGAACTGGAAACTGATGACGAGCTTTCGACGGCAGGAGTGCCTAAAGAGGCTCGTCCTATGAACATTGAGGGCGGGGTAGTGAATAATCATCAAATGTCCCCTCCTCGGGCAATGGTAAGTGTGGTGCTCTCTACGCCAAAAAGATAGTTTGCTATTCGATGGACCAGAAGTATGACTTAAAGTGTCAAGGCTTCGAGGATTTGTCTCCCAAAATATCTCCCGAACCTCTTCAAGGCGACCCTAACGTGCCTCATCAAGAAGAATACACACCGAACGTTGTCTTTGTCGCCACTGATCATGCCTCAGCCTCCCAAGATCTCGCAGCCGAACCTGATATTGAACACAATGCTTCTGAATACGACAATCTTCAACCTTCCTCGTCTCCACCGTCCTCCAGTCCCTCTGCGCTCTTTGCTTCATCTTCTTTACCCTCCTCACAATCATCCGATATCCAACCTTTCAAAGAATCCGATGATCTCAAAAAAGTCCGTCATCTCTTCCTCGACTGATCTGCCTCTTTGTAACCTGCACTTGAGACGTTAGCGGTTCACCAAACTGAGAGCTCCAAAGAAAGTTCACATACTATTACGGTTTCTGAGGGACTCGCATCTCGGCTGCTATGCTCGCAAACTCCAATGACACATTTACCTGACAGACCTGACGAACCAAAACATGTGCGTGCCATCTCTTGAAAATTAAGTCGTTCTAATACCGTTCATTTGTAGATGATATTAACTGCCCAGCAACTGGAAATGTTTGACAAAACCTGGACTTTTGACCCCTCTGTTTCTCCCCCATGTTCTTCTCCAGCAGCCCAGATCCCTGGTCACCTAATTCCAGTCACTATCACAGAACCTGGTCATTCAGAGCTTGGACGCCCCGAGGTCGAACCAGTTATCACAACGGATGTGCCCCCTATCTCGAATCCTGAACTTTCTGACATGAGAGCAAGTGTAAGCGACTGTTTCAAAGGTCCCAGCGCTGACTGCAATATCACAGTCTTTCGAGGCCGCACCCAGCGCAACATGCAGTCCGATATCATCTCCGTGCCTCACACCGGTCTCAAGTTCGCCACCACTATCTTCTTCGCCACCACGCACTTCCGATTTTTGGCTGGAAGATGGAGGATCGGTTTCCGCCGACGATGACAATGCACTTTTGCCGGTAGCTAATCGGAGAGTCCCACTCATTTCCTATTTGTTTCATACCGTGAACCACAGGTTGCCTGCTTAATCGAACATGTGCCCACTTCGGACCCTGATTTCTCAGATCGCGCACCGGATGTCCCGAATGTTGAGCTAGTCGACGTTGAGGTATGACTTTGACTCTCTGTGGAAACACTGGTTAACGTACACGAACAGATACCTATCTTTGAATTCAATCCGCAACCGGTCCTGGGCAAACGAAAATTTAACGACGACAATATCGACATACGGCCTGAATTACGAAGGCTAGATGAGCCCGCCACCATGTCCCGCGAAGCACCGATATTTGACTTCAAGTCGCTACTACATGGAAAACGCAAAGCGGAGGACGACGACATTGACTTCCGCATACCCCAAGTGTGCAAAACCAGCCACCAGCTCGCAACAAGCACCGACAACTTGATCCCAGTAAGTTTAATTAACTCGTCTCGCGATTACTCTGTGGTTTCACCTCAGTAGGAATCCACTTTGCCAAACCCCAAACGCTCGACAATCGCGGCGCAAAAGCTGCAACACAAGAAGCTGACCACTCCCTTCCGCTCTCCACTAATGAAACGACCGAAGACGGATCCTGCTGATGTCTTGCCGCTGCCTCTTCCGCTGCCTCTTCCGCTGCCTCTTCTGCCGCCCTCACTCGCTCTAAGAACTTCTGAACCAGCTCTCACGGCTGAAGAAACGCTTCATCCCGCTCCTAATGTGCTTCCTGATTACGAAATGACAGATCCAAAGAAAAGGCATCGCACTCAACGCGCCTCATCGCAGTTCAAGTCTCCTCTCTCGCTCGATGCTTCCGCAAAACTTGCTTCCTCTGTGCGCATGACCCCAACGATCCAGGCTCTCGAACGACAGCTCCATCTCCTGAAACGTGCCGTCAAGGTCAAACAGGACGGCGAGCACGAGACGCTCAAGGCTCTGGCCAAGAAATGGGTTGAAGCTGGCCGCGAGGTCGCGTGGGAGGTCTGGGACCTAGTCAAGGACAGCGCGAGTTCTGAGGATCAAGGCAGGGCTGGGAAGACAGCATTCGCGGACTCCTGGGGTTGGAATGAGAAGGGGGGCAGCGAAGAACGTAACTGGGGCTGGAGCGTCGAGCCTGTCGTGATGGGTGATGCTATGGACGACACGAACACGGCTGAAGACTCTACAGTTGGTGCATACGACTGTGACGACGACGATGAGAAGAAGCAAGATACGTTGGGAACGATGCTCATGCAGCTGGGTATAGCTCCGGAGACGCTTGGCTGGAATGAGGACGATGGTGTATTCTATGATGAGGAGTGAATGGGAGTGGTGGGGGGTGTCAATGTGTGTGCTAAGACATCATGTGTACAGACGGGGGCCAGTGCATGGTCGACCCACGGTTCAGGCAATTAATCGAACCATATTGTTGTCACCAATAGTCAAGCTTGAGCGCTTGACCTGCGAGGGGTTAAAACCAACCGCGGAAACTAAACGTCGACGGCCGCTGCCCAGCGACCTTTCCAGGGATGCTGCTGTACATTTCGTGAGCTATGCGGAGCCGGGGATGTAGGCTTTCAAGCTCGGGGTACGGAGGTCGTTTCGTGGCTGCCTCGGCCTCCGCATTTAGAGTGTAGAGCTCGTCAACTGGAAGAGAGTCAATATAACGAAGGATAGAACGGCAGTCGGCACTTGCAATTTCCTATCCCGTACTTGGCAAGTGTCGCGCGATCCTGACGGGTAAGAACTTTATCCCAGAAGTATGCGTTATGATCTTAGAGAGGGACATGATTCCTTGCGACGATGGAAACGGGAATGGAAGACTAACTTTGCCCACTGTGCCCTGGGGCCATCGGAAAGGGCCCGCGACTTTGCTGCTGCTTCTGAATCTCTGCTGCTTCCTCCTCCTCCCTCTTCACCCTCGCCTGCGCCCTGGAAAGTTGAGCCTCGAGTTTCTGAGAAGATCGTTCGACGAATCATCCCTTGCACGATCTAACAACTGCATGAAGTACCTTCAAAAGTCGCTCGTCTTGTCGTTGAGCATTGGTATAGAAGTCGGTTCCACCCTTCGTGCGGACACTTCTGGACTGTTGTGCTATGTAGGGAGAAGTCTGAACCAGCAGTGTGGGGTGGCAAGGGCGCTCAAGTGCGAACAGGTGTTGAAATGTTTTCCGGCGAGTACAGGATAACATGATGGTGCGGAAACAAGCAACATTTCGTACAAACATCATTTGCCGAACTCAATGTTGTTTTCATCTCTAGTGGACAGATGAATGGGTATATAATCAAAATGGGAAGCTGGGCAAGAATTAAAGGACCACAGGTAGCTCCTTTCTGCTTGAGGCGCTCCCCTATCGCCTCTGCCTCTACAATACAAGTCCTCAGGGAACGCGCGCGGCGTTCATACTTACGGGGTTAAAGTCGAGGAGTTTAAAGTTGCGCGGCGCGACCTGAAACCTGGTCTTGTGAAATCTCTTCGCGGCGTCCCCTGGACATCGCCATGAATTCAGGCAAAAATCGGTACTGGATGGTGGAGCGCTCAGACTCCAGAGGTGGGAGGTGCAGGTACGTAAAATGGGGTTACGTAATCCACCCTGCGCCAGATTGATCGTGGGCGTGTTGCACACGGTTTGCGCCTCCTCGCGCTCTGTCTTCTCTCCCCCACTCTCCCTCCACTTTTTATCCCCCGAATACCAACGCATTCATTCTCTATACCGTCTCACATCTGAATGTAAGCGACCTTTGCCCTCAGGACCAGCCTTCTTACCCTTCGCGTCTTTTATAGCCGCCCCGCAGCCATTGCCATGTCCAGCGTCAGCTCGAGCGTCGGCAACATGCCCCCACGCCACGGGAAGAAGCTAGTGGACGCCATGGAAGAAGCATACAAGAACAATAGCAAGCAGACGGATGACGGCGAGATGAGGAAACCCGCGAGCGACCCCCTGCGCACCGAGGCGCCAACCCCCCCAGGGCACGCAGACAGCTCGTTGTCGGCACCGGCGAAGGCACCGCCTACAAGGAAGATTGAGGGATACACGGTACGCATTCCCGCCTATGTCCGCGTCGCCGCGCCCACCCTCACGCGCTCCACAGTTCCAAGTCGCTTCCGTCTACCTGCAGCCGTGCGAGCGCTGCATCCGTTCAAAGAAAACGTGCAGGGGCGTTGAGGGCGCCCGCTGCGAGCACTGCAAGAGCCTACACCAGAAATGTTCCAACAGCACGGGGCCACCGCGCGGTCGGCATGCTGGCAAGTCCTTCCATTCTCCGCCCGTCATATTATTTGACTGACTGCTTGGCGCCGTCGGCTTCTGACAGCTGTCCGCCAGACCTCACAGACTGGCGAGAACGGTGCAGCGGGACCTTCGAGTGACCCAACGCGTCTAAAGCGCACGCAATATCCTCCCAAAAATGACGATGAGGATGATGATGGTGATGATGACGGGACGTCGGGGCCGGTGCGCAAGAAGCGTCGTGTTGCGGGCGACTGGCAAGGGAACGCGCTCAAGGACATCTCGGAACTCGAGGGAGCGATCAAGAAACTGCAAACGTCCGTCGCGAAGGACCTTGCAAAACTATCGCAGCTTGCTTCGTCGTTGGCCACGCAGGTTCGGGCCATGGAGTCGTAGTTTTGGACCTTTTTTGGATATTCTTTGTGCGCTGTATCTGTATTTCTACTCTATATATGACTGAAACTTGTAATCAATGATATTTTCTGGAGAACACAGTCTGCTTTCGCGTGCGTTGAGCGTGATCTTGCAATGAGCCTCGTCAAGGGAGTCCGACTCCAAGAGCCCCTGCCATCGACACGTGACTTGACGCGTCCGATCGCGACACTGAATCGAGTCGGAGCAGTCTGAGTTGAGTCCTGTCTGAGTTGAATCTCTATAATAGTGTTTTCTTTTTATTTTCTCCCATCTCAATGGCGCCCAATCCGTTTATTCTGGTTAGTCCAGCCTCACGGGGGTTGTCGCTCGCTCTGACTCGACACTTCCTGCGCACTACCGGCCTGCCAGTGTACGCGACGCATCGCTCTGACGCCTCCAGTATGAAAGACCACATCATGAAGCCTCTCAGCGACGTGGACCCTGCGCGTCTCCATCTCCTGCATCTCGACCTCACCTCCGAAAGCAGCATCTTCTCCGCAGCAGAAGCGCTATCCACATCGCTCCCTCCTGAATCCTTTATCCACACTGCCTTTTGCACTGGCGGAATCTTACACCCCGAGAAACAGCCCTCAGACCTAGACCTCGAGAAAATCACGGCTTCTTTCCAGATCAACGTCATTTCGCACCTGCTCCTCATCAAGCACTTCTCCCGTTTCCTTCCACCCGCGCAGAAACCCCAGCTCGAAACGCCCGCCAAGTGGGTGCACGTCTCAGCGCGCGTAGGGTCCATCAGCGACAATGCGCGCGGCGGATGGTATTCGTACCGCTCTTCGAAGGCCGCGCTGAACCAGGTAGTCAAGACTTTTGATTTACAGCTGCAGATGAATAGGAGCCAGGCTATATGTGTCGGTGTTCACCCGGGGACGGTCAAGACGGATCTTAGCAAGGACTTTTGGAGTTCATCGTCGAAGCAACTTTTCGAACCTGAGGATGCCGCCGAGAAATTGATCAACCTCGTTTGTGGTCTTGGGACCGATCAGAGGGGAAAGATCTGGGACTGGGCTGGGAAACAGGTGCCGTGGTAGAAGAGAGTAGGGTGGTAGAAGAGAGTAGGTGTATTGAAATAAACGTCTTCTGCCTTTCCTTCTTAGGTCTCATGAGCACGGAATGTAAAGCAGCGAACCGAACACGGTTCGTTCAAACTGTTGCTCACAAACTTAAATATGGTGAGGAAGGGTGAGGAAGGGTGAGGAAGGGCAGAGAAGTACCGCTCGGCCACTAGACCCTCCCACCACAGCAGCAAATACAACAAACAATCAGCAGGGGTAAAGATTGACTGGGGTGAGGAATGTATGATTTATATGTATGAATAAGTGGGCGTGAATCACGCCGAAGCGGCGACCTCCAACGGGGATGTAGGAACCTGCACATCCTCAGCCGCAGCCCGCGGGGCGCCGGTGCCCGTCTTCATCTTCAGCCCAGCAAAATGTGCAGCCGGCGTCTCCTCGACCTTGCCCAAGAGCGTGTTGAACCTGTTGCGTGCAGCGGTAACCGCCGTGGGATCAACGACAGCGCTCTGGCCATTGTGCAGGGTCTTGGGAGTGGTGCCGCTGTGCAAGCCAAGCTGTTCATCGTTCCACATAGGATCGACATTGTCCGACGAATCCGGGAGACCAACGCCAGCACGGCCACCCAGAGCTTTCCAGTCCTGCAGGCGATTAATTTTGAGCTCCGTGAAGATCTTGTCGACGGCACGGACAAGCTTGTCCATTTGCTCAAGTGTGTGGCGCGGGGTGACGGTGATGCGGAGGCGCTCTTCGCCGCGGGCAACGGTGGGGTAATTGATGGATTGGACGTAGATGTTGTGCTCGCTGAGGAGTTTGTCGGATGCAGCCTTGGCGAGTGCGGCATCACCAACGAGGACGGGGACGATGTGTGAGGGACCGGGGACAACAGGAACGTCAAGCTGGGCGAAACGGCGCTTGACCTCACGGACGTTGACCTGCTTGAGCTGCCTGTCGCCAACGTATGCCTTTTGATATGCCACACTGGCGCGCGCACCTGCAACCGTTGCGGGGGGTAGAGATGTCGTAAAGATGAAACCGGGCGCGTAGGAACGAATCATGTCAACAAAGTCGTCAGAGCCAGCAATGTAACCGCCAACAGCGCCATAAGCCTTGCCAAGTGTACCTGCCAGAAATAGACGTTAGGGTCTAATTTTAGTTGCCTAAAGTTTTGAGCGCACCAGTGATGATGTCCACGCGGTCCATGACTGAACCCGGGATCGCATCAGGGCTTTCGCCAGCAGCTACGTGTGCGTCGTAGTCCAGATGTTCGGCGACACCGGCGCCCCGTGGACCGTACAACCCAACAGCGTGAACCTACGAGAACGGGTGTATGTATTAGAGGCTGGTAGAAACAGGAGGCCAACTGCAGCGACGCACCTCATCCAAGAAAGTCAGAGCCCCGTATTGCTCGGCAAGGTCACAGATCTCCTTGATAGGGCCGATACTACCGCACATTGAATAAACACTTTCGAAGGCGATGACCTTGGGGGTTTCCTTGGGGTATTGTTTGAGCTTGGCTTCTAAATCCTCCAAGTCGTTGTGCTTGAACAGAACACGTTTAGCCGGGGAGTGACGCATGCCCTGAATCATGGAGGCGTGGTTCATGGTGTCCGAGAAGAACACGCAGCCGGGGAGTTTAGTGCCGAGGGTGGAGAGGGTAGCGTCGTTGGCGACATAGCAAGACGAGAAGACCAGGGCCGCGGGCTTGCGGTGGAGGGCAGCGAGCTCCTGCTCAAGACCTAGATGCATCGCACCGTTGCCGGCGATGTTACGGGTACCGCCTGCACCATGACCGTACTTGTCCAGAGCACGACTGGAAGGAAACGATGTCAGGGGTTGAGCGAAGAGATGAGGACGTGAGAGTAACGCACTGCATGGTCTCGAGGACAACAGGATTGTTGCCCATGCCAAGGTAATCATTGGCGCACCAGACCTCGACTTCGTCCTTGGTGTCGCTGGTATGGGCGACGGGGAACTTGGCGGCGAGACGATTGATGTTGTTGAAGTAGCGGTAGGACGCATCCTTGTGCTTCTTGTCGAGCTCTTCGACGTAGAAGTTCTCGTAGTTGAAAGTACCCGACACCTTGGGCTTAACAGTCTTTGCCTCGGGCTTGGGGGCAGCAGCCTTCTGGTGGAAGGGACACCCAGCAGCAGCAGCGGCCGCAGAATCGGCCTTGGCCTGCTTCGCAGCATCACCGCGAGCCTTGAGCTTGGCAGCAGCAGCAAGGTCCTCTGCCATGCGAGCAGCGGCTCTGGCTGCCGATGCGTGGGGGCACATCTCGACGGTCGCTCCGGCAGGAGGGAATACACCCTGCTCCTTGTGAATCTTGTCGACGTCGGCCTTTCCAGCCACGCTAGCGTAGCCTGCGACGATTTCCTTGGAGCGTACATTGAGCGCAGGGCCCATGACGGGGCATTTGGTTGCGCGCTCGGTGAGGACGGAGAGCGAGGGGAAGCGGGTGGACGAGGAGGTGCATAGAGTGCGGAGAGTGGCGGTCTTTGTCTTTCCGAGGAACGGGCAGGACGCCTTGAAGCGGGTGAGCGACGACAGCTTGTCCATTGCGTTGGAGGGGAAACGGTAGTAGTCCCGCAGATATTTTTGCGTCGGACTTTATCGCTTTCCAACAGCCAATCATGTCTGTTCTATTGGTAACAGGTGATTTCGGCGCATCTTGTTTCCGACTCCGATCATTTTGTTCTGGCTACGCTCAGGCTGCAGCTGCTCCGCTATTATAGCGCTCCGAGGCAGCTCTCCAGCACATCCACCGCCAGATCCACCTGCTCTCTCTCCACATTCAGGCTAGGAACAAATCGAACAGCGTCCTTCCCCGCCGTAAGCACAAATACACCCCGTTCCCGCGCCATCCCAACCAGCTTTCCTGGGTCGTCCTCGTTCTTGAACCCGAGCCCAAGAATCAGCCCGCGGCCCCGGATAGTCGTCTGCAGAATATTCGGGAACCACTTCGGCAGTTGTTCCAGGCGCCCTGTCAGGTACTTGCTGGTTTCTTCAATGTGCGCGACAGATGTCCGAGACGTCAGTCGCGAGAGGACGTGGTGCCCTATAGCACACGCCAAGGGCGAACCACCAAATGTGGTCCCATGTGTGCCTGCATGCCATGACATAAGCTTCCTCCGCATAGCCAATGAGAAACATACCAGGTGTCATCGTCTGTGCCACAGTATCCCTGAGAAGAACTGCCCCGATAGGATACCCGTTTGCGAGCGGCTTAGCCATAGTCACGATATCCGGATGGCAATCAACGGGGAGCTCAGAGTGTGCCCACAAAGTTCCCGTGCGGTACAAGCCGCACTACATCAAGAATCAGACGCAAGAGCAAACTTTCAACGCCGAGCAGTCAGAATGATGCAGATAAAGCCCACCTGAATCTCATCAAAGATCAGAACCGCTCCCACCTCGTCACACCGTTTTCGGAGTGCCCTCAACCACTCCGCATTAGCCACATTAATACCGCCTTCACCCTGGATGGGCTCAAGAATGACTGCACAGGTATCCTCTCCGACGAGCGTCTTCAGTCCCTCGACGTCATTCAGGCGCCCCACATCCACCCCCGGGAGCAGCGGCGCGAACGGCGCCTGATACTTCGGGTTGCTGGTGACGCTCAGCGCGCCCATGCTGCGACCATGGAACGACCCCTCGAAACACGCAATACGCGTCTTGGTGCACTCAGGGGAGTCCCACGAGCGCCCGGGGGCGGCATCAGCCCAACGATCCTTCCCCACCTTCCGCGCGATCTTCAGAGCACCCTCGTTGGCCTCCGTGCCGGAGTTGGCAAAGAAGACCTTCGATTCGGAGGTACTGCTGGATGTAGTACCCTGTGCAGAGCCCAGACCGCCCTCACTGTGTGTGAGCGTGACGAGCAGCTCGGCAAGCCGGCCTGCCCATTCATTGTGGTAGACATTGCTGGTGTGCAGAAGCCTCGACGCTTGGTCCGCGATAACCTATATTTACCACAACAACGCAACATGTCATCGTGAGTGCCCCGCCCATGGTAGAGTTTTGATGCACAAACCTCGGCGACCCCGTCGTCCGCGTGCCCGAGAGCGTTCACGGCGATACCGGCACTAAAGTCAAGGTATTTTCGGCCGTCCGTGTCCCACACCCACGAGCCCTTCCCATGAGAGAGAACGAAGTCGGGGCGGGCGTATACCGGAAGGAGGTATTCTGAGCCCCGAGAAAGAATCTTCGCAGTCGCGGGGGAGGGCGCTGAGGTGGTGTGGGTAGGGGTTGTGTAGCGCGTCGATGGCTGTGTAAAGTTGAAAGTATAGTATGAGATATGCGAAGAGAACAGACTCGCGTGTTGCGGAACGTACCTGTGAGGATGTCGAGTTTAGACGGACGCAGGAGGGTGCGAACGGTCGACGCGCCCCCAGTCCACGTTTGGCCACACGGAGCGTGTTTATGGATTTCATGGTGTGTTCCCAAGGGATGTGGGTTGGATTCTAGGGCCAAATGTACCGTTGGGCTTCCTGAGATAAGTAAGTAGGGAGATGGAGCGAGTCAGGGAAGCCTGCGAGTCTGAGAAAGCTCCGTGTTACTTAAAATTTGCGCAGAGCCGCTGAGCGGCGGCAATGCAGTGATATGGAGAATAGAAACCCACCGCTTTCCGTATTCTTATAGACTGACGGGCCTTTGGTGCCTAAGACAAACGAAGGAAATAGCAGATGCTGTGGTTGATGCACTCCAAGTGGCCAAGTGGCAAAAAGCACGCTGGGAAAATTTAACTTTCATGAAAACTATCTTGTCCGAGTTATGTCCGATTCTCCCCGCAATCGTCCATCTCTATCGATTCTGGGGGAAGGGCAGATAAAGGTTATGCACTTGAGGGGTTTCACTCTACAAGTTCGAGGAAATTTTAGCGATCTACAAAAACCAATCTTATCAGATTGTGGTCAGGCATACCTCGGCGAATCGATAAGTCCTAATAGTAAGTACTACGACCAGTCATTTGTCGTTCTCTTCAGCATAATCATCGTCCATATCTCCGTCGCCATCGCCATCCACATGAATAGCCAGTCCCTCAATCACCTCCTTCGCTTTCTCTTTAGCCTTGTCCTTCGCCTTCCTCCCCCTTGCCTGTCTCGTCCCAGTGCTTGTGTTCGCGCTCGCCTCACCCGTCCCATTCCCACCTTCCTTCTCCCCACCAGCACTTGACTTGGTACGTGGGGCCCTAGCACGCGGGGCGTTCTTCCCTGTCACACGGTCCACCATCAACCCGACCGCCTCGACATCCATCGCCAGATCCCCCGGGACATCATCCATGTCCCGGTTCTTGCCTTTGCCGCTGCCGTTGCGCCCGTGTACGTATGACGGTGTAGTCTGCGTGGATGCCCCGCGCGGCTGCAGGCGGACCTCGCGGAAGCAGATGCGCTGAGAGGTACCCGCAACGTGTGTGAGGGAATGGGCGGGGGTCTTTTTGTGTGCCTGGGGTGGTGGAGGTGGAGGCTGTTGAAGCTGTGGGTCTATGTTGTCCGCACTCATGTGTGCGTGGGTGTCTATAAGATATGTGTTGCGTTAGGTGTCTATCTCAAATACAAGATTAGATGAACCACCTTTACCTTTCGTGTCTGTAAAGATCAGCTCAGTCCCCAACAGCGTCTCGTGCTTTCCCTTCAAGATTGTTCCCGATAACTGCAAAAATGGCGTTGGTGTATCCAGTCCAATGAGTCTGTACGTCGAGGAGCTCGGGACGAGTGTCGGTTCGATGCTGCCTAGGTCTAGCGTCACGTACGCCACATCCTCCTCTGCCTCGTCTTCATATTCTTCGGGTGGGCCAAAGGTGTCGACGTGCTTGTAGCCCGGGCAGAGGGAGGAAGTCGCGTATGGAGGAAGAGGAAGAGTAGAGTTCATGGTGGCGACAAGAGCACACCACCGATCGCATATTTGTAATTTGGTTTCGCTTCTTCATGACCACTTGGAAGAATCCCAGATATTTTGTCGAAAAGACTATGTACATTCTCAAAAGATACAAGCACGAAGAGCAAGGAATCATCAGAATGTTGCGCTACACCCTAATCACGGGTTGCACTGCGACTTCTCGAGCTCCTGCCAGACCGAGTACTAACACTCATCGACGAGCCAGTAGAAGCCGACCTTGCCCTTCCGCGTGCAGGTGGGCTCGCTGATCTCTGCCGCCCACGACCACCACCCGGGGACCTCTGACGCCCAGGCGACCTACGAGGCGACCTCGACCTCGAGCGCACACCACGGCGATACGACGGAGGGGTGGATGAACGCTCGCGTGCGCGGTGGGGTGGCGAACGATCCCGACGGGACGGAGGTCCTGGGCTGCCAGAACGGCGAGGAGGGGTGGAAGAAAGCTCGCGTGCGCGGTGGGGTGGCGTAGGTGGCGGCGAACGATCCCGACGGGACGGAGGTCCAGGGCTGCCAGAGCGGGAGCGAGAACGAGAGTCGTAGCGGCGGCGGGTGCGGGGTGGGGGCGACGGCGTTGGGGATGTGCGGCCACGCACTCGCGAGTCCCGTGGCGGAGGGCCGCGACGAGGAGGGCTCCTGCTCCTGCTGCGCTGCCCGCCGGTACGATCACGGTAACCGCGGGGTATGTCCCTGTCCAACCTCCCTACAGGAACGGGGGAAGGGGCCATGCGCTCGTCACGCCTGCCGCCGTTTGCCTCCCTCTCCTTCCTGATCCTATCCTCTTCTCTGCGCCTCAGCCTGTCTTTTTCGCGCCGCACCGTCTCCCATTTGGCCTTCTCCTCCTGATATTTAATGCGTTCCTCCTCTTTCCTTCTATCCCACTCTTCGCGCTCAGCTTGCTTCTTCAACTTGATCTCCTCCTGCTTCTCCCTGTCAAACGCATCTCCCTCTTGGTAGTCGGCCCGTGTTCCAAAAGCACGAGCCATCTTGCTGAGTTCGGCCTTTTTGGCGAGGGCAAGACCGTGGGTGTCAGACGACTTTAGGTTCTTAGCGCTGGGCGCAAGCGCAGCGAGGTTCTTCAGCAACTCGGCGCGGAGAGCACTGACTTGCTCCTCGATTTTATCCTCAGGAACTCTGCGCGAAAATATGTCGTTGGTATAAAGGATGAATATTAGCGACGGCGACGTACTCCTCGTCCTCAAGCTTGAGCTGGAGTTCCAGACATTTTACTTCGACCTTGCGCTTGCGCTCGTGCTCCAATATTTCCGCGTCTGGCTCGCGGTGCTTGGGAGGGGCAGAGTCCCAGGCGCTAGAACGATCCTGTTGTGTTTCATGTGAGCGAAGGGTCGACAGATTGCGAACGACATAGCCGTTCGTTCCACTGCGTGATATGTGAGCAACACGTGCAATGAACTAGACAGAGGCTTGTACCTTCCACGGGGAGTTGTGAGGCCAATACCGTTGTACATGGTAGAGTCGACGTGAGTGTCTTGGGGCAGCTGAGCGGGGACTCAAAACTTGATGGACATCACGGGACTGACCGGCAGATCCGCGTGACCAGTGACGACAAGCCCGGCATCGGCAGTGCACCGCCAACATCGCCGATAAAAGACGGCCCTGCTGCCTAGCGCCTTACCTCCCCCTCGCATTCACCACGACGTCTAGACTCTTCCCCGCACCCCTCCTGCGCAGACTTCCTGCCATGGATGCTCCATTGGATCCCTTGCCCCCAGCACGAGCAATTCCATCTGCCTTCTCTGCCAGTGTGCGCAGTTGGTAAGCACCGATATTCGCAGTTGCCTCGTTCATGCTTTGACGAAGGATAGGTGGTCTGTCGGCGAGAAACAAAGTGCCATCAGCGAAGAACGGCTTCTCAGGTGTGTGAGTTTAACTAGGTACCCTCGATGCCCTTCTAATCTGAATTTATCAACGTAGACGACTGCCATTCTTTAGGCCACAAAACCTATCGTCTTCTACCCCCAATAACGACAGCCCTGTGATAGCACACAGCGCACGCGTGGACCTGGATTCCGCCAAACGATACCTCAATACCCTTTCAATTACATCAACATCTCCCTCGCCCAATGCCCCCCCTCCAGCCGTCGTACTCCACGGCTATGGTGCTGGCCTCGGTTTCTTCTACCAAAATTTCCCAGTTTTAGCCCAATGGGCCGGCCGCCGCGGGTCCTCTGTATACGCCCTTGACTGGCTAGGCATGGGCCGGTCTGCCCGGGTGCCATTCACCGTCAAAGCCAAGCGCGACGATATCGCTGGCCGCGTCAAGGAGGCCGAGTCATTTTTCATCGACTCGTTAGAAGAATGGCGGCAGAAGATGGGCCTGGACAAGATGACCCTTGTTGGACACTCGCTCGGCGCGTACTTCAGCGTGGTTTACGCGCTGAAGTACCCCACCCGTGTGAATAAGCTCGTGCTGCTCTCGCCTGCCGGCGTTCCTCGCGATCCCAACTACACAGTGCCATCCAGGGAACTGACAGATTCGAGGGACACGCACAATTCGGGGTCTGCAGAGGCAGCCACTCAGGCGAAGCTGAATGAGATCAGGGCTGAGCAGAAGGTGGAGAAGAGGCAGGAGAGCAAGGCATGGAGGTTGATGACGTATCTGTGGGAGGAAGGGTGGAGTCCGTTCCAGGTCGTCCGCTCTACCTTGTTCTGGGGTCCTATGCTGATAGGCAAAGTGAGTTAGGATTTACACCCCGTTACACCAGTGGGTCTGACCTCTTTCTGGTAGTATTCATCACGTCGGTTCAATGGCTTGTCAGACGAGGACACACGAGACATGCATGACTACATCATGAATATCACGCTCGCAAAGGGTTCCGGAGAATATTGCATTTGTGCGCATGCCATTTACTATTTCTTCCTCTGTCCCATCTCACACAAGTCCCCAGCACATATCCTTGCACCGGGGGCTCATGCACGCCTGCCCCTCGTTGACCGCATATCTGAACTGAAGATACCAATTACCTTTGTTTGTGAGTTCCCACCAACCACTCATATCTCAACACTTCTATATATTTTTCTCGCAGACGGTGATCAGGACTGGATGGATCCTGAAGGAGGTCGCCAATCCGTAGAAAATCTCCGACAGGCTGGAAACGGGAAGGGAAGAATGTACATTGTCAGTCATGCTGGGCATCATGGTACGTCCCTTCTTTCTCGCGCCTTCGCTGTGTGGCTTACACTTGCTACAGTATACCTTGACAATGTGAAGGCGGTTAATGCACTTCTGGTAAAGGAGCTTGACCGTGAATGATCAGCGTCCACGCACGACTGACGTTCAGGGATTGGAAGGTGTGATTTAGCTGATATATTTACATACTTGTTGTCGTGCTTATAACTTAGATTTATACCTTGTAGACTATACATGCGCCGTAATGGGTCCACAATGATTATACATTCCTACATTCTGGATTGAGTGAAGGAAAAGTCGTGGAAGATGATACCTAGGTCGTCATGACGTTGACGTTTCTCTCGGGATACTTGGCATTGATCCTCGCAGCCAGCTCCTCTTCGTATATTTGATCTGGTCCCAGTTGGTTTCCCAGCGTCAACCACCTTCAATGGACAGTTGGGTCAGTTAACAGCTGCTGGAAAAGGTAGTAACGCACCCTGGTCTCGTATTGTGCTTCCTCCCAAAAACTTCAATCTTCCTGCCACCAGGACACATCCGTTCAATCAAACCATAAACCTCGTCCGGCTTTCTGCTGGTCTCCCTGACCTCCGAAACGATCACGTCCGTGTCCAATCCCCGGTTAGCCCACGACGGAAATTTAAGGGCACCAGACTCGTCAGTGACGGTCTTCACGCCGACCAGCATGTGCTCTTTCGTGTGGTTCAGCCAGTGGCCCGTCCTCCCAGTTCTAATTACGCGTTGGAGCTTTTGAGTGTAATCAGCGAACATGACATGAGAAGAATTGTGTGAGACGAACCTGGTTAGTTTTGACCCAGACGACTTCGTCGACACGGGTATAGCCCCATACGCGCATGCACTCGCGTCCGACTTCCATTGCACGACCTGTCACCCAGAGGAAGAGGAGGCCTTCGTCCTGGAGAGTGGGGATGGGCATCGCGCGCATCTCGTCGTCTGTCATCGTGCCGTAAGGAAGCTACAGATGATGAAATGTGAGGACTCGCGACGTGGGTTGCGAAGGAAGCAGACGTGCACTCATATGAATGTCCCATGGAGGATCCGCCATTATAACATGGAACTTCCCCAGCACTGAGTAGTCAAAACGCCTTAGGTCGCAGTTGATCCACTGCGGAGGAAGCTACGCAATCATTAGCGGCCTATGTTAAATGCTGTCTGGAGATGGGCTGACCACTAGAGGCTTCCCTGCGGGACCCTGCCCAATACCGAGCTTATGGACCCGCTTCTTTTGCACAACCTGTTTCCCTTTCCCATCCAACTGCCTCATTCCCGCACCATCTGCTTGGTCCCAATCGACCTCGTAGTGCAGATACCGACATGGAGCCTTCTCCTTTCCACGCCCACCAGCGCCGAGGCCGGAGGGTAACGATACGGGACCGCGTGTATTGGGAGGGGGCGCTATCGCCCCGGGGTATGGAGGTATTGAGGGGGACTGGGAATATGTGGGTTCAGAGTAGCATGTGTTGAGGTATGAGCAGTGTCCGAGGGAAACATCGGTGTGTGGGCGAAGGAGCGCACGAAAATGAACGCGGTCGCAAATGACGGAGTTGTTGTAGGACGTGCTAGGGTTCGCGCGTCGGGCTTTGGCACATTCGTCTTTCGTTATGTGGGAGCAGATAGGCTCAAACTTTTCTTCAGGCGACCGAAACTATGGAACGCTTGGGGTTGAGTGGGGAATAAATGTAGAGGTAAACAGTCTGACCTGTTCAGCAAGTAATCGTCCGCGAGCAGTGCTCTTCTGCAGTATCGCATACGCCTCCCTCATGTCATGACTGAGACACCCTAGTGTTGAGACTTCGGGACAACCAGGTATCTCCTCATCCGAACCCTCCTCCTGGTCTCCCGCAGCTGAGTCCGCATCTTCATCAATTACCCTCTTGCGCTTGCGTGAGGCGCCTGCTTCTCCGATCGTCCCATCTCTAGTAGAGCGCACATGTCCGACGGGGTGCAGAACGATGTCAAGGACCGTCATTTGTCCGTTCTCCCGAGAGAGCGACATGGTTCCTTGATCCCATGTGCGGGACAGTTCGTCCAGTATGGTTTCAAACCGCGATAAATCAGTGAGCCTGAATCGTATGTTCGGAGTGGATGGGTTGGCAAAAAAAGCAGACGGGACCTTGGTGGAGACGAGCCGCGCAAGGAGACTCATCGTGGTCATTGGGAAGAATAGCTTCCCTGAGCCCAGGAGAGAAGTGAGGGTGCTGAGGGCCAAGACTCTGAGCTCATCGTCAGACATGGCATAGGATACAATTCTTGTTCAGTCCTGATGGATGTAAGTACGATGTACTTATGACGGTGCTTGCTACAAACTTGGCCTTGACTTTGGAACCAAACAAGCGACCTATTATGTGGCGCATACCCCATTTACGCGCCTCGTAATACTCTCGACGCGCCCTCATCGGCTGTTCTCTCGTTTTACCAATTCAGCTATTCAATTATCACTCTTACCATATGCCGAGGCCCAAAAGCCTACCCGCAGGCAGCGGCAACGCGGTAATGATCTTGCCACCCGGCCGTCGTGACTCTCATGCACTCTACCGACTTACAAGCCAGTTACGCATTTAAAATGCTGCCAAACGCCCGTAGTTTTGAAACGGAGGCCCACACTCCGGATTGCCCAAGCAACACCCATCGGCGATGGAGCCAAGGTTCTAGATTGAACCACGGAAGGGTCTTGGCGCGTCCTGCGTAATTGCTATGTATGAAAGTGGATTTTGAGATGCCCGAATAAGAGTGCTGATGCGTCCTGTGCTTATCATGCATCGGCCTCCGAAGTAAGACGGTCTATGAGAACCTGAGCTCGAGTCTTTTTGATAATTTCTGCGTCCGACGGCAGTTTTGTTTCCGCAGTAGGTGGAAGATTGACCGTCAGTGGCACAGTGGGCTCAGCCGTCGATTCGGTAGATTTTGCAGGACGCTCTTCCAGCTTGGGAGGTTCTAGCGCGGCACGACACGACTTGAGCAAGTTCTAGTCCAACAGTCAATGAATTGCCCTTTTGATACGAAGAGTGTGAGCTCACCTCACGAACGCCTCCTCGTACCTTCTCAAGGTATCCCAAAACAAGTGGAAGATGTGCTTCAGGAACCTAGTGGATTTACCTGAGTATGGTGAGTTGTCACGACAGTTGTGTGCCTTACCATCTCGTTCGACCAGACGTTGCGAATGAGCCAGTTTTGCCGGGCCTTGTTAAATTTCCATTTCGAGGGCCGGTAGAACTGGAGAAATGCGTACGCAAGACCTGGAGTCACATAATGAGAGGAAAATTATACACACTATCAGGGCTTGAGGCGATTGAGACTGACATTTTTGCGACTGATCAGAGAGGGTTGCATCCTCGTTAGGATCAAGAAAACTAGTTTTATTCTTGCGCTTTTTGGTGGGAGCATCGGGGGTGGTAGCAACCGCACCGTCAGGAGCGGATTCCTTGGTTCGCTTCGGCCTCTTTTTCGACTTCTTGCCCACGTCCTCTACATCGCCATCGTCGCCTGACGCTCCTTCCGCCTCCCTTTTCCGCTTCTTCTTCTTCTCCTTTTCCTCCACACGTTCGGCAGATTCCTCCGCTGTAGCATCGGCAACCACTCGCAATTTCTTCTTGGATTTCTTCTCAGGTTTAGCATCGACCAGGGAATTCAATGAAGATTCCTCGTCTTTTCGTGGCTTTTTCGAGTTGGACTTCTTCTTGGGAAGATCGGGTGAAGGCATGTCTGATGAAGCCATGATTACTTGAGTGTAGCGTGTGTCCTGTATTTGAAAGGACTTGGCCAGACACACGGTCTGGGACACTGAGGAGTTTTGGCAAGTGCCAAGGCTGAATCTGATCAAAATAAAGTCCACGTGCACGTGCCGAACCCACCACTGCACCAGCTCATCCACTTGTACTTCCTAAGAGGCAGCCTTCAGCAACCTTGTCTGGACTCTGGACCCATGGGGCTTACTATTTCTTCTCTCTTCTCGTCGATTACATCGCTGGTTCGATGGAGTAAAGATCAAGATGTACGGATTCTGATGCTTGGCTTGGACTCAGCTGGCAAGGTAGGTTGTGGACGTACTCGAACCAACGGAGCTCAGCTAACTGGTTCCTGAAAGACGACAATATTGTACCGTCTACAGGTAAGT
The DNA here is from genome assembly GCA_018850815.1 of Asterophora lycoperdoides. Classification (NCBI taxonomy): domain Eukaryota; kingdom Fungi; phylum Basidiomycota; class Agaricomycetes; order Agaricales; family Lyophyllaceae; genus Asterophora; species Asterophora lycoperdoides. Next base: position 44,409 of record JABCKJ010000018.1, read on the forward strand.
ATGTGTTTAAATGAGTCAGCATATATTCACTCAACAATGGCCAGATTGGTGAAGTCGTCTCGACGATACCGAGTACGTAGAGTGTTGATATTTCCGAGCTTTTCTAAAGCGCGACAATGTTTGCAGCAATCGGTTTCAACGTGGAAACAGTTCAGGTGAGCTGGATGTGCACTCTTACTCTGTTTAAATAGTTCCTCGACATTCATTCTCAGTACAAAAACATCAAATTCCAAGTCTGGGATCTGGGGGGACAGTCAAGCATACGGTACGTGTACCTTGGTACACGTCACGCTAAACCCGACTTATCGCTTTGGCGTAGACCTTACTGGCGTTGTTACTTCCCCAACACATCTGCAATCATCTACGTGATTGACTCCGCTGACCAGCCCCGCCTTACGACATCCCGGACCGAGCTATTGACAATGCTGTCAGAAGAAGAGCTGAAAGGCGTGCCATTGCTCGTCTTCTGCAACAAGCAGGATACTCCTGGTGCTCTCACCCCCGAAGATATCAGCGAACAGCTTGGACTGGCCGGAGGGGAGAAGACTAGACCATGGAGCGTGAGGGGCAGTTGCGCAACGAAGGGTGAAGGCCTGGAAGAGGGTCTAGATTGGTACGCCTCCTTTTCCGTCAGAGCTACCTGTTTACATCTTTCTTCGATTATGACTATCCAGGCTAGTCAACGCTATACAGAAGAAATAATTCCTCGGCTGTTCTGCTACTGCGTGATCCATTCGCCTCCTGATTCTCACTTAGTCAAATTCTGACATCACTGCATCTGTAAAATATATTTTCGTAGCTTGAACAGCCATGGTCAATTGACTTGTGCGTCAATCTTTATACCCATCATTTAATCGGAATTCCTACGAACATTCTCATCCTTTCCCAGGCACGTTTTCTTCTCTGCTCGCAACACGACGATGTATTACGATGGCACTATTTACTGGGTGGAAATGATATCCTTGATTGACTTCCAGCGGTGGTTCTCCCACAGATGATTCGAGCTACCCGCTTTGTCTTTGCTCTCGTTGCCTGTCCCTGCATCCCATCCTGTGCTCCCTCCTCCGGTTTCGAAGTATGTCTGGAAGAATGCCGCAACACTGCTATTAGGTCCAGGCACCTCCCCCACGCGCTCCACGGTTGTTTCGAGGATCGATGCCAATTCGACCAAAGTCGCGCCTTGCCCTTGAATGCGATACACTGTATGATCCAACTGATGCGAGTGTAGCGTTGTCAAAACATGGGCGACGTAACCTATAAAGCATTGGTTATGCCTTCGTGATGCTTGTCTTCGGAGCCACTTACCTGCCGTGTCTTCGATGGCAGTAAAGGAGATAGGCTTATCACCCTTCACATGATCTAAAATATTAACTTTTTTGTTGATCTTGTACCCAACAAGATCGGGAAGACGTTGAGTAAAGTACCCATTCTGTCTTAATATTGTGAGTGGCCACTTGAGTTCGTTGGTAGTCACTCACGTAAAATCTGGCAGTCGGTATGCCGAGAGACTGTATATACTCTAGACGATTGCTCATTGCGTCTATGGATGAAAACAAATAAGATGTTTGCGTACTGGCACTCTTGTCCTTCACTGCGAAGAGACCCTCTGTCGCTCCCTCTGTAGGGACGCCGAACTCTGAGGGTACAAATAACTTGACACCTGCGGCCTTCGATGCTTCCGCAATCATGTTCTGAGACGAGAATCCCTCAGCCCCGAGGGTGGAGATGACCACTTGCACATGGTTCTCCTTGAGCACATGGATTATAGTCGCGATATCAGTATAGTTGACAGGTGCCACCGTGACATCGTCTCCAAGATCAGGTTTCTTCGACGTCGAGCGTGTCAGGACTACCACAGAAGAATTCTGGCCAACGAGCGCCTTGGTAATTGGGAGTCCTACAAAGCCAGCGCCGACGACAGCAAAGGATGAATACTTGGACATGTCGAATGCTGAAGCAGTTTGTTGAGACGTAACTGGGTTAGTTTGAACCTTCAAAAAATGAGCATGTACTTATAGCAGCCCCAGATTTGAGACTTCAATCGGAATGAACTGTTTTAGACTTACTAAAAGTCATCTTTGTCATGGTCTGAGGTCATCTTTGTCATGTACAAGTTTCACTCCATGCCCGACGTCCGACGATGAGTGACGTTTGGTAGAGGTGGAAAAGGTATTTTGAGACAGCGTAGAGTTGGAGAGGACACAACTTTTAATGTGTGGCGCAGTGGTGCATCATGTTTCTAGAGTATCCCCAAATCCCGTAGCACGCATGCTTGGTTCCGAGATCAAGATTGCCGTACTTTCTACGGCGAACATATGGATCAGGGATTATGGCTTATGTTCGGGGTAGTCGGAGCGTAAAAATCAAGTTTTTCAAGATAAAAAAAAGGAGAAAAAGAGAAGAAAGAATGAGTGTTACCTTCGAATTGTCTCCTATTGCCTACAATATATAGCAGTTTCTGGGCAAAATTGGTTGCGACCGACTTCTCGCCCTTTCTTCCGAGGGATTTCAAGATCTCGTATTGCCCTGTTATGTTATGTGGAAGTTGGGGGAAATGGCTTCTGAGTTATCCAATTGCTCACTCCCTGGATACCAAATCTCCTCTCTAGTCAGGAAGTTTAAAAGGACGAACACCACGTCCCAGAGAACACCCATCAAGGACTCCTAAAGTTGACATCCATGAATCGGAGGCCTACATATTACCAGGATCTCAAAGATCGCGTCAGTAAACAAGTACGGCTTTGTTGTTCACCTTGCACAAGCTCTCTTTCAAGACAACTGGAGATGTGGCGCAATGGGTCAATATCCGACAGTAGTGCTCTCCACGATGATGCCTAGTAGCTTGACCATTCTGCTTCTAAAGTGGCCGAAGCTCGCGGTTCCATCGCGACATCAGCAGCTTTAAAGGGGAGAATGTTCCTTGACCACTGCATGCCTTAGCAGCACGACATGCACGATGCGTTTGATTGACTGGGAATCTACTTGGAAGTTAACCATGAGTTATAGTAATCACCTATATATTCTATGAACTACGACGCTCACTGTTCGTAGCCGTGTCACCCTAGTCGAGTTAAAAGAATTGTTGCCAAGCGGCAGAATGCCTGGTCGTTTTGAGTAGTCCTGCGCTGATCTGGCGTTTGGGTTGAGATCTACGGAAGTCAACTTAACTTCAGCGAAACACTTCAAACTTCCGAGGTGGACGTGCTTACTTACGGAGGTTTGTCCGGATCTTTAGTGAGCAGGCCTCATGTCCGATTTCGGTCATGCTCCACTGCGCCACACATCATCACTTGCGCATCCCAGCGTGCCCCCCTTCCCTGTACGACTCCAGTTTTCGCTGATTAAATCTCTCCATCTTCAAGTACTCCTTTCATCTTACGTACTCTCCCTCGAAAGGTCGCGACGACTCGGACCGTCGCACGAGAATCTTAATAGATGGGGACTACTCTATCACCGCGTGCAGCGACCAACACGAACAGGACTGACTTGACCAGTAGCCGAAGATATCCGTGTCGTCTCGTTTTCGGTACTTGGTATAGATCACAGGTAGTGGTATAGGCTGCTCGAAGACAAAAGCATTGCGTTCAAACCCCCCAGCTCCAGTCCCATCGGCTGTCTTCCTCCCGTTCAAGGCATGCGTGATATGTGTTGATTTCTGGCCTCCATACACGCACAGTTCCGTCATCTGCACACGTCGCCAGCATTTCCTGTGCCCAGTCTACAGCCCCGACTTCTCCTTGCTGGCCAGTCAGTTGCACTCCGCGCTGCTGTGGTGCCATGCGCGACGGCCGTGCTGCATTGGCCACGTCAAAGAGGAATGCATTTCCCGAGGTGCCACTTTCTTTTGGGCTGCTACCGCAAGCAAGCCAGCGGCCACAAGGTGACATCGAAAGCCCAACGTAAAACGAGTTCGTTTGCATCTTTTCGTGAGTAAAGCTTGCTGGTATAGTCTCCAAGGAGGGAAGACCATAAGCATGGATTCTGGAGTCGGCCCCAACGCCGAAGACGAGGCCCGCAGTTGGGCCAACTCCTGAAGTCAGCCTAGCAATGCCACGGGGACGCGTAGGAAAACCGTGGCATGTTGATGGCCGTGTAGTTGGATCGACGGTAGAGGAGTAAAGGTTTTCCGGTGGTTTCGGTTTCGACGATTTTGTCTTTCTGGCACCAGCTGGGAGCCGAAGGTCCCAGTATTTGAGGACGCTAACCAGAGCGTTCAGAGTTGAAGCTCACAGCAAAGTGTTGAGACGTACCCATCGGAAGAACAACTGCTGATCAATCCGTATGATCCCATCTCTGGGTACAGCAGACTTGTAATGCTCTTTGGTGCCGGTACGTTCTTCCCGCGAGGTCCTCGTTTAGGCTTTGCTTCTTCGTGCGCTCCTGGGATGGATATCACTGGACTCAAAACCGTAAGACCGTCTTCTTCCTTATGCCCCGCCAACCTGAGATCCCAGATGCAGATGCTACCATCTCGTCCGCCTGTGCTCAACAACTCTCTGTGCCGAGGGTCCCAAGCTGCACATTTCACGGTGTGTGTGTGGCCTTGAAGAGCATACGTTACCGTCTCTGTCGTCGGGCAGGTGATGCGCGTTGAATGGTCGCCCGAGCAGGTCGCCAATAGGGTATCGTCTGTGTTCCATTTCACGTCGAAAATGCCGTTATGATGTATTTGCAAACTTGTCCGTGGTAGTTCTAGCAAGTTCGATGAGAGGCGCATCGAGCAGCATTTTGTGTTTTTTACACACCAGGATCCCAGTCCTTTCGCTTCAACGTATTGAGGAGCTGCAGAGTTCCCTGCTCCGTTGCGACAGCTAGTAATGAGGTATCACCTTTCTTGGCACCTGCGCACAGGGCCATGAGCGATCGAATCGCGATGGTTGGGTGAGCCGTACCATGAGAATAAGAGCAGGCATACGGCGGCGTTAGAAACGCGTTCTCATTGTTTGATTCGCACTTGAAAACGTCGGATTTGTTCGACGACACAAATGATTCAAGGATCGTTCGAGTAGGTGCTGGGAATGAAAGTGGGTATTAAGCCGAAAAGTTTTTAGTTAATGAGTCAAAGTAAACTTACGGGCTTCCTGTCTAGCCCTCCCAGGTACCCTCATCACCGCACGCATACTCCTTTGGAAGGTTGTATACCTACGTGCCCTCGCATTGCTAACGGCGATGTGCTCCATCTCCACATCATCTTCACTATCGTTTTCACTGTCCTCCGAGCCGCTGGGAGCATCCCTGCGTTCCTCGAAACCAATCTTGCGTTTCTTCAGCTCTGTAAAGTGGCCTGTGGCAGTGGGTCGCTTGCTGTTCTTGTCATATGGAGGGGTTGGGAGGGCAAAGGATAGCTTGGTCTGGATGGGCGTATTCAGAACATTGGTGCGGTTGTGAAGCACGGGTTGGGGAGAGGAATCGGGGCTGGGAAGCATTGTGGAGCTATTCGGATATGAGAAACGCGTCAACCACCGACACATCAACGCGTCGAGCCAAATAAGCACAGACAACGCGTCGGTGATTTGAGTGCGTGACCCTGCAGCCTGTATCTTTTTTTTTATATTTTGCTTCATAGACATGCTAATTCCACGCTATAGTACGGGAGCACGAGTGGCCTACGATGACAATTACCAGTCGAACTTGTATACTTCAACTTGGGGTAACGGTATGCGGCACGTGGAAATGATCGGGAAAATTCCTTTCGGAGAAGCCGGCCGACTGACTTTTGAAAACACATCTCCCATATTTAAATTATTTCGTCAAAACTTGCAGCACATTCGCGCTCCAGCTCACGATGTTTCGCACCCCACTCAGGTCCCTCTCGACAACTGCTCGAAAGACTCTCAAAATCGGCCTGATTCCTGCTGATGGAATCGGACGAGAAGTCATCCCGGTATTTCCTCACCGAAGTATCAGGGCCAACATTCAGTGCTCACATGCCTTCAAATTGGACAGGCCGCGAAACAGGCCATTGAGGCTCTAGGATCTGATATTCCGAGGCCCGAGTTCATCGACCTACTTGCCGGATGGGAGACCTTCACCAAGACGGGCAATGCGCTTCCTCAGGAAACTGTTGAGTCAGTACTCTGTGTACTTCGAAGCCAGTGATTAACATGAATTAGTGTTTTGCGCAACGAGTGTGACTGTGCCCTCTTTGGCTCCGTCAGCTCTCCTTCGAAAAAGGTCGTTGGCTACTCGTCACCCATCGTGGCTCTTCGCAAGGAGCTGGACCTCTACGCGAACGTCCGGCCTGTCCTTTCGGTGCGTCTAGCCTCGTGAAATACGTGGCAAAAGTGGATCAAGTCTGAAATCGGACGTTGGGACAGGTCGCACCGGAAGCAGGTCAGAAGCCTGCTGTCGATCTCATCGTTGTCCGCGAGAACACTGAATGCCTTGTGAGCTCTACTTCGTGTCTGAGAAGCCCGTTCAAGTCTCATGTCGATATTGCACAGTATGTCAAGCAAGAGGAGCAAACCATAGGGAAGCATGGCAAGGAGGCACGGGCCACTCGCGTTATAACTGAGCGTGCGTCAAGGAGAATAGGTCAAATGGCCTTCGAGCTTTCCCTGGCCAGACCCCGCAAGGTCGTCACAGATTCCTGATAAAAAGGCGCAGAACCTCTAATGTCTCATCATTTCTGCAGCACTTGACCATCATCCACAAGTCCAATGTGCTCTCCATCACTGATGGTCTCTTCCGGGAAACTGTTCGCAAGGTCCCCACTCTCGAGGGACTCAACGGAAAGTATGACGAAGTGACTATCATGGAACAACTGGTCGACAGTGCCGTTTACAGGTAAGCATCCTTTTATCTGCGTTGTAAACTCACCTCTGATGGGTCGCCATCATTCTATTCAGGCTGTTCCGCGAACCCGAGTAAGAACATATTCATGTCCTGGAGACTTCCCGTTGATGCTATCACTGCAAACAGAATTTTCGACGTTATGGTTGCTCCCAATCTCTACGGAGACATCTTGAGTGATGCCGCCGCCGCTCTTGTTGGCTCCTTGGGTTTGGTTCCTTCTATCAACGCTGGCGACAGCTTCGTCATGGGTGAACCGTATGTGTCAGTTATTAAAATGCTTTTCACGTCTAACCCATTCATTACAGAGTCCACGGCTCGGCTCCCGATATCGTCGGAAAGGGCATTGCTAACCCTCTTGCCTCAATTCGATCAGCTGCACTTATGCTCCGACACCTTAGTTACACGAAGGGCGCAGACAGGCTTGACCTTGCCGTCGATCAGGTCATCAGAGAAGGAACCACCTTGACACCCGACCTCAAGGGTACAAGCAGCACCACAGAAGTTCTGAACGCCGTGCTCAAGAGGATATGATCTAGAGTAGTATCTTCCCGTAGAGTCTTCAATACTTTCCCATGAAATTGAACGTAGGAATATGTTCCAAGTTCTCAAAGTTGTCATGATGCATAATCATTTCGACTGGGAATGCTACAGATACAATGACGGCGAACCAACTAGATGTACGACGTGGTTGGGGGTTCTGGTAAGAACCGACTGCTGCCCAAGGGGTGCCTATCGCTGTGGCGGGGAACAGCAGTCCGGGAACCATTCTGAACGGGCGTCCGAGGACCCTCAAGCCCTGCACTCAGCGCGTCCATCAACCGCGCCTGCTTCGACGATCCAGGATCTTCATACAATGGAATGGGAACGGGTCGTCGCATTGCAAACTTCGTTGGCACAGGTCTTGCGCTGATAGAGCCTGAACGTGGACTATCAATTCGAGGACTCTGCGCCTCCGACAACCGTGCCTCTAAATGCTGTCGCGAGGGTTGGTAATTCGCAGAGCGCAAGGGGGAACCAGGCGGGCGCAAGGGAGAGCCAGGCGGGAAGCGGAGGGTGTTGTCAACGTTGCGTATGGGAATGAAGGGATGTTTGAACGGGTGTTTTGAGAACCAAGAGCGCCGCCGGGATGGGGACTTGGGTGGGCGCAGCCCAGCACTTGTAGCACCAATACTGAGAGCGGAGAGCGCTGGAAGCTGCCGTCCTAGCGTGGGCACCATGAGAGCCTGGGGCGGCATCGCGACCTTCCGCCGATGCGGGGCAGCCACGCCGATTGCACTATCCGTGGGTTGATTTGAGTCGGTTGCGGAGGGGGTACGTTCCAGTGGGGGTGGTGTAGGATGTCGCTTGGAATACCCTCGCTCAAGAACACTGGGATACCGCGGAATGTGATTGGTTCTCGCAGGCGGGGGATGGTCAATGGAGTCTGTGGTGCCTGGGGGAAGGGCAATCTGGAATATAGGAAGTATGCTCTGCTGGGATCTCTTGTTGAGCCCTGCTCGGCGACCTAGCGCGTCACGTATGCGATCGAACTTCCCTCCGTTGTTCTCGTCGGGTGAGAACGCGGATTTGGGATCCGGGATCCCCTCTGGCCGCCCGGGGCTGTTTACACCTTCTTCGATGTGATGTATTCTTTGCTTTCGGGAAACGAAACACCAGCCAAGGGCAATTAGTGTGAACGCTACACCGCCGATGACCCCGCAGACTATAGCTGCAATGTTTGGCTTGTCAGGCGGGGTATCCGGGCTCAGAAATGCAAGGGCACGAGTTCTGACCACGACGAATATCTTAGCAGGAGGTGGGCTCTAAAGGTGGTAGGACTCACGAATGATACGCCCCCACTCGCTGGTGGATATCATCGTCAAGGGCGTGGTTGTCATCAGGGTATACTGTGGCACTGCCCAGTCGAACCAACAACGATTGCAGAATGAAGATCCAGCTCCAACGAAAGGTCATCATGAAGACAGCACGAAGACTCCAGAGTCTACCGTCACGGACGGTGCTGCTGAACTGAAAAGATCAGGAGGTGAGAGACCAGTCTAGGGAGCATTGTCGGGGCGGACTGGGTAGATATGGCGTCGGTTGCAAGTGGTTGATCAGCATTTGATGCCTCGGTTTCAGGTGGCTATGGCTATGAAATTCAGAAAGCGAGGGGCGCTTGAGATCGTGATTCATGAAACGCAAACGCAGAAAGACGGTGTGTGGAAAGGATATATATAATTTGAGGACGGAGGAAAACCTGTCGGTGGTTTTGTCGCGCGCCTCAAGACACATATTAGTTTGATATTACTATGTAGGAGAGGGTCCTCGTAGACCTGGTGACCACTCAGGATGTCTCATCTTGCCTCACGTCCTGTTTTTGTGGTTCCTAGATGGGCCCTTACACATAGTGCTAAACGCTTTTTTATCACCCACCCTGATTTGACGCGTATATCGTCGATACCTTGCCCATTACGACAGGTCACTTTGAACTCGTTGAAGCCGTCGACATCAAGTCTCGAATCGGCGCTCCATGCCTCCGAAAAAGGTGAAAGGGAAGGGCAAGCAGGCCGACGTCGTAGATAAAAAAGAGGAGAAGAAAAAGGAGCCAACACCACCGCCGCCTCCACCAGCACCAGCACCAGCACCAGCTAGGGAACCAACACCTCCTCCTCCACCAGAGCCAGAGCCATTACCAGTCCCAGCACCAGTCCCAGTATCACTGGGGATTCAGCAACACGAGGCACAACACGGTGGCCAACACGATCATACTGACGTCGGTCATGGTCAGTGACCACCACAACAGTGAATGACTATCATCTTGACAATGCCCAAAACTCGACAACAATTCTCTAGGGCAAGTGGGAACATACGGCGACGACGGATGGGGTAACAAGGATGGTAATGGAGGGGGTGGATGGAGTAATGATGCTGGCGAAAGCGGCGATGGCGGTAAATGGGGCGACAATGGCGATGGGTGGGGAGGAGACGCAGATGGCGACGAACTTGAATACGTCGACCAAGACGGGAACGTCGTCGAACACGTCGTCCGCAACGACGGGGCTTGGGTTTCTCAGCCACTAGAGACTATCCAGGAATGGCCATCACCAAGCCAACCCGAAGAGATTCCCATCCCGACTTCTATTCCTACCCCGGTGCCTCCTCCTGCTGCTGCTGCTGCTCCCCCACAGTCGGTGAGTTCTACTTCCGGGAATGTCGGCCCTGACTTACAGACTGAAGCATGACCAGCGGTCATCTGCGCAAAATCAGGCAGCACAGCATCAGCGTCTCCATCAGGGTATCCCTCCGTTTCAACGAACTGTATATACCTCGGCCTCCCAGATGGCCAATCGTGGTGCCCGTCCTGCTCCGGCACGAGCAGAACAACGCGTACAGGACCCTCCGACTACAAATCGGCCATCGTACATGTGGAATCCAAATCCGGACAGCCGACCGAAGCCAGTGATGACCTCCACCACACAGGCGCACCAGAAGGCGCCTGTGCAACCTACCAGTGCATGGCGTCCGAGCAAGAACCTCGTCGATCCTTGGGGCTCACCTATACCTCAAACCAAACCATCGCCCGAGCCAGCGCCCGTGCCTCCAGGGTCGAAAGGGAGGCAGGCATGGCAGGACTGGGGAAAGAAGGCACAGACGCCTCTTCCTGCTAGAGCGCCGCCCATGCAAACACGATCGGCGCCATCCCCTTGGGCTACGGCGCACTACGACGACGATGACGACGACTCAGAGGACGAGGAAGATGATGGGTATGGCCAGGTACACACAGATCCTTGGGGACGTCCTACAGGACGTACCCCAGCTGAGTGGGGCCATGATCCTATGATTCTGAAGCAAAGCAAGGTGACTTTTGCATCGGGCTCTGATAACGGAGCAGGGACGGGATCAAAGCCTGTCCTTTCTCCGCAAGAGCACTCAGAAATATTAAAATCTTTGCTTAATGGACTGCCTCAGAGCCGAAACCCGCAATCGGGCCATCCACAGCCCCAGCCTCATCAGCACCGGAGGCAACAGCATATGTCTCACCATCCGCACGCCTCAATGGACGATGGAAGGAAATCCAAGAAGCAGCAGAAGGGTGGCGGATGGGACGATACGGGAGCTGCTGCTGGCGGGGGCGGCGGCTGGGACGGTCCTGCAGGTGTGGATGGATGGGGTGCGGGTGATGCTTGGGGAGTTAATTCCGCGGCAGGCGATAACGATGGATGGGGGGGAGGTGGAGGCTGGGATAAACCAGCTCGAGGCGGCGAACAAGGCTGGGGCCAGGGCGATGGATGGGATACCCAGGACCATAGCTGGAGCAACACCAAAGGCTCTGATACCGGCTGGGGAGACGGTGACGGATGGGGAAAGGGTGGCGGCGGGAAGAAGGACAACGGTTGGGGGGACGGTGATGGTTGGGATAACTCGAAGGATGGTTGGCAAGACAAAGCCGATGGCTGGGATGAAGACGAGGGAGATGAGGATAAATGGGACCAATCGCACCATCACACTGCTTCGTCTAAAATTCACCACAAGCATGCAACTTGGGGGGAAGTTAGGCGTGAGTCGACGACCTACCACATGCCATCCAAGACACTCGCGCACGCCATGAAGGGCACAAACATCAAGGCCACCAATGGTGTACCTCCGAACAAGATGGACGAATATACGAATACACAGTTCCTCGAATCGAATAACAAGGCATTTTTGGCTGTCCAGCGCGCTATCTTTGGGAGGGAACGAAAGGCCAGAGATCGAATTCACTGGTTGTTTTCGCCTGACAAAGACGACCGTGTTTCTGCTGTGCTAGCGTGGATAGTGGCGATGGAATATAACCTGGGCTCGTTTGGTGTACGTCTGATACTGATGGGGCTTCGCCAACTAACCTTGATTTCATCTCCAGTTACACAAGTTTTTGCAGAGCCGAGAGCGAGGAGCGTTATTCGTGAACGTCACCTTTCGACTGGAGAACTTTCCGAATCAGCCAGTTTTTGATTGGTTGACCTTCGACGATCTTCAGAAGAGCACGGATCGTATCCTTCAAGAGTCTGTCCTCACCTGCAATCCGGCGGAGACGGTGGTTATCTTCGTTTATCTGCCATCTCCAACCGGAAATAGTGTGGCGATGTGGCGGCGGAAGGTCAAGGTGCCTAATAACACGCGGTTACGGTTCCAAGAACAAATTACAGCGGCAAAAAATGGGCTAAGAAAGGACGAGAACTACGTTGTTCATGTCGATGAGTGAGTCATTTCCTATGGCGTGTGATTGTTCAGATTTAACGACGCTTAACAGAGTATTCACGCCAAAGCAACACCATAAGGGCAAAGCTGCGTATCCTCCAACGCAAAAAAATTCAGCGAAACAGCCGCCAAAATCAAACGCAAAGCCCCTCAAATCTGCTCTTGCGAAGCACCAGCGAGGACAGTCCTTGCCCAACATTCCCGATTTGACGGTGAAAAAGAAGCGCAGGTGGTGGCAACTTTTACGATTCGCCTAGTCGACTTATGACCTTTTCTATCTAATCTACTTACGCTTTCGTTGTTTGCTATCTGTGCTACAAACCTCTTACCGCTCTGTGTGTTCCTAACCATGTATCTGTCTACGAACTTGTACGAATTCATTTTATGCCGTCGGTGCACCGCGTCATCGGGCCGACCTGTTTTTGTTTCAAGAGTGTTGAGGAAGTCTCAACTTTCATTTCAACCAACCATGGACTTTCCCTCCATCATCACCAGTACTTCGGACCTAGCGCTTCCACATGTTCTACACAACGACATCACGGATAATCCGGTAAATAGTACCGCGTCTCCTGTGCACGAACCGCGAGCGACCCCCGATCGACGCCCTCGGCCCCCGCGCGGCAGTGGCATCACACACCTTGCTATCATATCTGCGTTCCTCGTCCCAATCACGCTCTTCCCATACGTATTGGTGAGACGCCAGTTGTCGTCTCTAAGACGACAACTGATGGAAACACGAGGCGGCGTCAGGATACTTGAGCAGGAACTGAATCTAAGTTGGCGAGAGGTGACGAGTGGGAAAGAAGAGATCCAGCAACTGCGAGGAACCATACAGAAGTTATTACAAGAAAGAGAGCAGCAGAAGGTGCTTTTCGATCAAAGGGAGGCACATCGATCTGTGTTCGAGGATGAGGTCAAGAACGACCTTCTGACGCTGTTGAGGGAGTCTGAAACTTCAAGGTAAATAACCAAGCTAAATGCTTATCGCATATGGCCTTGACTTTAAACTGAGTGACCATCATACAACAGGACCCATGTCGCGACCCTGCGCGCACTGGGGACCTCCCTGGCAGACGTCGCCGCTTTTATGCACGAGATCGAGTTAGAGATGGGTATGCCTTCGTCGCGCAAGGATCAGCGAGGCATTGATCGCCTGAGGTCGCTTGCCCTCTGTATGGAGAAAATCGAGCCACGTCCAGATCCCAAGGTGAGTGCAGATGCGATGAACATGAGCGTTGGTTGACCGTTCAACTTACTTCCCCGTAAGCCCGTCGCGTCAGCAGATGAAGTGGACCCGTATTAGACCCTGTGCCGTTCCATATGTTGTTAACGAGGAATGTATTGATTGAGCGTATGAGAGCGTCAAAGATGACGCTCTCGCCAACATAAGATAGTAAAGTATGATAATGGTGGATGCGCCAGGGTCCTGACGGAGTTCTCACGCGTCTTTTCCACCGCCTGCCTCGTTGCTAAACCGCCTCCTCCGCATGTCTCTGGCCTAGGATCTCACTGCACGGGCCATATGCTGAGCATTGGACGACATCCTTTCTTGAAGTACTGAATACCCCATATCCTTTTTGTTCACAAAATCCACTTGTTTCCATGTCAGTCGCCACAACTGGTGACGTCTCCCCGTCGTCTGGCGCGGCCGTGGTGCCTACCTCCGATCTTCCACAGTCCGAAGCATCCGTACCCTACCTTTCAGAAGGTGTAGCCTCCGTGAATGCTGATACTACAGCTGCGGGCGCTGAGCAAGCACTCGAATCCCATGAAGTAATCGAACTCCAGACGTTTAGTGAGAGGAAAGTATGGATAGAGGAAAAGATCAAGGTTTGTTGAGTTGCCTGTGCCTGTATCTTCTTCGCGCTAATTGCCTTTTCCAGCTTTTAGAGAAAATGCCGCCCATAGAAGTTTTCGTAGGGTTGGATGCGGTTCGCACCTCAGCGGAACATGTCCCAGGGTTGGCCACCCGCGACGAATTGAAGCGGTGGATTGCGGAACATGATGCCATTGAAAAGGAAACTGAGGTATTCGACAGAGGGGAGCTTACGAAGCTGAGGCAACTTACGAAAGGTGAGTTATCACTGCCTGGCACGTCTTCGAGGAGACTAAAGCTTGCTCTCAGCTGCAACGCAGCGGAACTTGTCCCCAGCAGACACTGACGTAATTGAGCTGACGCTTACGACCATTTATGAACTCGACAAGTTGATCCATCTGTTGCGCGACCGGTCCGAAAACTTGGAGCTCTTGGGCATTAGGTTGGGTTGGGAGGAGACGCGCATTGCTGCTTGGGCGGATCGCCGGAGAATTGTGGAGGACCTTGGTACATTCTTGGATACCCGCGCACGGTGGAATCCCGCAGTGTACGACAACCCTCCCGAGGTAGAGGAGCACCAGGAACACCAGCATGCTTTCAAACGGCGGAGCTCTGTGACCTCCTTCGCCTCAGCTGCGTCAGACACATCCGTCAGCTCACCTGGGTTCTCACGCAGTGCTCGATTCAAGTTGGCGGAATTTCTTTCTCGTGATGCGGCTCAGTTCGCGGGACGGGTGTCGAACCTCCGGCATGGGAAGATAACAACGGCCGGTAAAGCTCTGGACAAACTGATAGATCACAGTCGTAAACCCGTTCCGGATGAGCTCCTTGACGAACAAGATAAACTCGAGGAGAAGGGCATCACGGAGATGGAGAATCTAGGCAAGTTCGTCATGAATATGGTCATGCAATGGAGAAAGTACATTTCACATGTCACTGATCTTTTTGGCAAATTGTGTTGAATTCGTTGATCATAGGGCTGACGAGATTTACGTCGAAACCATGAAGGACAAAGTATCAGCACAAAATCTCTTTGAGGAAATCGAAACTGCGAAGCTCCACCATCCCACGTCTCGCCAAAGTGCTTCCTTCGTCTCTCGAGCAGATGCCTTGTTAAAACGGCTTGCTATGAGAGGTAACCCAACCTCATTGTCGAGTCCCTTTCCATGTCCAGAACATCCACTCTTCCCTGATCAAATGGACTTCAATAAGCTTCTCGCTCAGTCCCTGGCCTCGGAACTCGCGTTCACCACGAATATAGCCCACAAGGTCGACGCAACAGCCAAGGCATACCGCGCCGCCTCCGATGCGGTGAAACGCGTGGAGACTTTGGCGGGCCAGGCCCAAGAGCTGTCGACCACTTTCTCTAGCATCCTCACTCGTATCAGGGAAGGCGTCCCTGGTGGAGATGGAGATGGTTCACCTCCGAACCTCATGTCTGAGGCGTGCTTGGAACCAACCCGCCACTCTACGTTCATGGCTCTTCTCCCTTCGATTCTACAGGAGAATGCGCAAGCTGCGCAGAGCTCAGTGCAAGTCCTAAGAAACTCCCTTCATGCGATCCTTAGCCTGGAGCATCCTGGTATCGATGCCGAATTCAAAGCCAACACTGCCGAGGAGTTCAAACGATTGGAAAGTCTAAAGAACGAAGCTCGGGAGGCTTGCGATGATGTGAAAGACCGAGGGATTCGGCTGCGGGAGGCTCGGACATTACATGCCATGATCGAAGGAGACATGAACCGCTTGGAGGATGTGAGGATGAGCATCTCGGATATGATGGAGAGGAAACGGTGGCGCCAGCTTTCGGGTGACACCAAGGCACTTCTTACACCAGAGAGCCCGCTCACAACGCCGTTGCCCCCTGAGACGACACATGCTGAACTCGCGGAAAATATCCGTCAGCTCAGCCTTCACATCGTTCAAGAAATTGACGTGCCCCTACTTTCGCTTTGCGAAACTTTGGAAGAACCGCTTAAGGAGTTGTTCTCGCATCGGTCTTCAGGACTGAAGACCTCTTTGGATGGGACGACGAAAATGGCAGATTTGCTGAAGTCAATTCAGAGACAGGCGATTGTCATGGGCACCGTCCACCAGGAGTTCAATGACGTTCAGTTGCGCCTCGAGGAAGCAAGGGTTCGGATTGACACCCGCACGGACGAAGTGTTCACCAACAGGCTTGCAAACGACAGCATCCCAGAGGCCGAAGGCGAGCTACAATCGTTTTTGGATGGGGCGCGCGATGAAGTTGCGAAGTTTGTGATTGATTTGACGGATCGGATACCTTTCATAAACCAACAAATAGGCTCTCCCACTGCCAGCCCGGTCAATAGACGGCGCGTCAAGCTTGGACATTCTTCTGTCGAATTAGCATTCAGTCTGGCTGCCCTGGACGATGCCGTTCGCGCCGACTCCAACTCGTTTTCGATGCGGCTCAATGGCCAGGTGGAGGGCTTGACGCAGAAGTTTGCTCATTTCCAATTGGCACGCATGGCCAAGGATTGGGACTGTGCCCTCGCTACCATTCTCGATGATATAGACAAGGTCCATCGAGATCTTGTGCGTTCCAAATCCGCGCTATCGGATATCGTGTCAAGGGACGAGGACACTACCGTCGCTCTGCACGCTCTTCTGGAGGACGTGAAGACACTGGCAAATAATCGCCGCATACAGATTGGCAGCTCATTTTCCCCTGTCCGTGATCTCCTTCGAGAGATGGACGCAGGCCCTGGAGCGCACGATCCTTCTGCATATGCTGTTCTCACCCCCCGACGCCGAGCGGTTGACGATGCTGAAGCTCGCTTCAAGGCTTGGCATGACGACATTTCAAATTTTATCGATATGTTATTGCATGAACAGAAGGTTGAACTGGAGAGGCTGGAGCAGCATCGGGTCGCTGAGGAGAAACGCCAGCAGGCAGAGAAGGATCGTCTAGCCGCTGAGGAAGCCGAGAGGTTGCGTCTGGAGCGAGCGAGGCTGGAGCGTGAAGAGCAGGAGAGATTGGTGACCGCGCAGCAAGCGGAGGCCGCTCGACAACAGACAGAGAAGGAAAGGATCGCTGCCGAAGAAGCTGAACGGGTACGTCTTGAGCGCGAACGTGCCGAGGCGCAGGCACAGCGTCGGCTTGAGGAGGAACGGCTGGCGGATGAAAAGCGGGTCCAAGCTGAGAACGATCGGATGGCGGCAGAGGAGGCTGAAAAGGCTCGCCTACGTCGGGAACATCTTGTGATGGAGGAGAAATTGCGATTTGTTGAGGAGCAGCTTGCCGAAGAGCGTCGGTTGCAGGTTGAAAAGGACCGTGTAGCTGCGGAGCAACTCGAAGCGGAGAGAATACAACAGCTGCTGGAGAAGGAACGCAGATCCAAGGCAGAAACGAACCGCATCGCTGCAGAACAATTTGAACGCCAAAGCCTGGAGCTGCAATTGGCCGAGGAAAGGCGCCGCCAGGAGGAGACACGAGTTGCTTTGAAAAAAGCAGAATATGCAAGACAGAGGGCGGAAGCTGAGTCAAAACCCCGTTTGGACGAGGAGCGGTTGGCAAACCAGCGCCGCATCGATGCGGAGCAGGAAAGGGTTAAATCCGAGTTGAAGGAGCTTGGGAGACTTACAGAGCACCGGCGAAGGCAGAAAGACGCATCAGCGAAAGAACATCCTGCACCCAATGTCAAGTCGCGACCTTTGGATGAAGAAGGTACTGTCACTAGTGCTGGTCATCGATTAGATCCCTCTAATCCTATCCTCGTCTTATCCTCAGATATCTTCGGTCTACGAGTCGGGCCTCACGAAAATAATTCCTCCAAGATCAGGGAGATGAATGATCTTCAAGCTCAAATTCTCGCCTTTCGAAAGCGTCTGCGCTCAATGAGTGTCAATGAGATCGCTCGTCCGAAAAAGCCGTCTGCTCAACTTCCTACTCTGGATCAACATAAAAGGATGCGCAAGGAGTTCTCGACTATTTCGTCGGGTGTTTCCCTTCTGCTAGCTTCAGTCCCCGATACCTCTGTCGAAGTGGAACTCAGGTCACTTAGAGCAGATATTGAAGCCTCTGCCGATCTGATGAAAAGGATTGAAACGCTGGCCCAACTATCCGACGACATTCAAAGGTGCGACAAAGCTCTCAGTGATCTACTAGAGCACATCGACAGCTATCCTGCTCCTCCGAGAGGCATTCTGTCATCTTCCCATCAACCCTTGCTCGACGCACCACCAGAGGAACAGCTGGCAGCACGCCTCTCCTTTACTCGCAGTGCGATCGAGAGCATGACTTTTACGTTTGCAAACGTCTCCAACGATTCCAGGGCTATTCAGGAAAAGACGCGGATAACCCAAACTTGGAGCGAGCTAGAGGACATGGCCCATGATCGCCTCGGTGGTCGAAAATCGCGTCCTCCCAGTGCGATCAGCTCTCGTCCTAGCTCAGGAAGAAATAGCAGTGCCTCTATTATCGGTGTGCGCTCCGCTAAGAAGGCCGCTGGGTACTCAAACCTCTCCATATCGTCTACATCCCAGAAACGGCTGCTCGTGCCAAATCATCCCAGTCCACGACGTGCTGTCTCCGGAGGTGCCGAGCCTCAGAGCCGTTCTTCCAGCCAAACCTCCAACTTATCCTCTAACCGGGCAGTTTCAGGCGGCGCTCTGGGACCATCGATTTACGGCTCGACATTTGCATCGCGGCAGCGAACGTCAAGCCTGTCAAACTCTGTTTCGACTCCAGTGCGCAATCCGGCTGCCACCCCTATGCGAATAAGAGCGCAGACTGCCCAACAGGCGGCCTCAAGAGCCGTATCGCCTACAGGTTCAGAGGCATCATCCTACTCTCGGTCGACCGTTCGAAGCCACACCCGCTCCTCGACATCAATGTCGACATGGTCACGAGCCCCCAGGAATTCGCTCTCGTCCCTTGCTCCGATGCTCAAGAACACGCCGCCACAAAAGAAGTCTGCGCCGCCGCTGAGGCAAACCTATGTTGCTGATCCAAGGAACAAGTTGGACGTTGCAGTCGGAGATGTCGTCAACAAGCTCCCTGTGGGTATCAATATCGAGGGAGTCTCGGAGACGTGGAAGGACCAGAGCGGTAAATATTGGATAGGAAACCAAGATCCCAAGCTCTGTTTCTGTCGAATATTGCGCTCGCAGACGGTGATGGTTCGCGTGGGAGGAGGGTGGAGTGAACTCTCGAAGTATAAAGCTTCTATCTGCTGTGTGATCTTTTTGCTTAAATAACTCGCCTTCAGGTTCATAAAAGATCATTTCGCCGATAGCTTCCGACTACTGCCAGAATCACCGCCACGTCCTGGCGCGCCAGAAGAAAAGTGGATAAGCTCGGCCACGCTTCTCGAGGCACCCATGGAAACTGACTCGCCACCCGCTCCTCCACGCACTCCCGAACCAACAATTCCCTTTGTCCCCACCTTCGCTCTATCTACACCCAGCGGACAAAGCCCTCGTTCATTGAAATCCGCATCCAACTCACCGTCTGCAAAGGGATCACCGTTGACGCCTCTGCAGTTCTTGCGACGCGCAGACGTGGATGCATTGCTGCGGCCTGTTACCCCGTCCAAACCCGTCTCGACTCTCCGCCCTCGGGCCACGACCACGCAGGCTCATGCACCAAATAGAAATTCAGTATGGCGGCCCTGACTGATGAAATGAATCACGAACTACTTCTGTATCACTTACAGTCTGTTAACTTATAAATGGACAAATCATTTAATCCCCAAGCTAGACAGAGGCCTGCAACTTTGTTCTTCACTTTGTATCTAATTTACCCTGACAACCAATGCAAGCCGCGATTTCGCAGTCGTATTGCGAAGCGCCTGGTTATCTATGACCTATAGAGAATGTAGGAGTAGCAAATAGTTTGAGTGTTCAATGATTTAGATCTGCGATGCATTCCATCTTCACGCGTTTCTTTGAATACGCCCCGCAGTTCTCTTTATTCCCCCTTTCCTTCTTCACCTTCGCCGTGGGTTCCTTGCGTTTCCGAGGCACTGACGCTGCCGTCGCCCCATGCGCCCGCGTAGTATGCCGCCTGAGAAGGTCCTGGCGAACGAAAGCTGTTCCGGGACATAGCATGCAAGCAAATGGCTTCTCGCCACTATGGCTCAGTTCATGACGCTTGCACTCGTTCTTGCGAAGGAATGAGGAGGGGCTGGGATATCATCAGCTTTCTCTCGACTGTGAAGCAGTTAAACATAAGACTACGTACCAAAATGAGCACGAAAATGGTCGTTGGTCCAGGTGAGAACCGACATGAATCAAGATATGATCTCGCCTCTTGTTGGTCTGGTTACACCCATGGATGTAGCACCTGAAATCCTTCAAGAGCTCCCCGCGATCAGATAGTTTCCCTGCGAATGATACCAGCCAGCTATTCTCGTAGATACGTCCCGGGTTTCGTTTGTTGTAACGCGCAGCTTTCTCCTTGAGTTCGTCGAAATCGATGCCTCTGTGTGCGTCCAGTACAGGCGTGCCAAGATCGAGGTCGAATAACGGCTCTTGTTTGACAGACGCAGGGAGAGGAGTGATTACCTGCAACGGTAACATTGTCGATCTGGGCGGTCTGGTCGGCCTGATTTTCGTCGATCGGTTGGTGCCCTTTCGTTTCTTCTGCCGGGGACTCGGGAACGGAGAAGTGCTTTTGCTGGAGTTGCCAGCATCTGAGAAGACGAAATCGCTGTCGTTGTCCTGGCGCTTCGCGGGTGCAACAACGTCGTAGTATGCGGTGTGCTTGGACATGTTGAGATCTTCCTGAGAATCTAACGTGTGGGCCACAGCAATGTCGATTGAGAGGGACGTTGGAAATTGATGGTCTTGTCCCCTTTCCTCTTTCAGAAAGAACTCCTCCAAAGAATAGAAAGACCCGAGAGACGAAGATGAGACGTGAGAGATAGCAGAGCTTTCAGAGGGAAGATATAGGCCAGATTGGTACAGCGTACCACTCGTTATTTCGATAGGATTGATTCCCAAGGAGGGTTCACTACGCGTTTCAGCCTTGACTCGCGGACCACCAGTGGTGTCGCCTCCGTGGCTGGGTAAGAGTCGCCAGGCTGGGGGTCCATCATCTAGAAGTTCCTCCAACAGTGAACCCGTCGATCTCGTTGCAGGAACCCTGAAAGAGTTGAGCGTGTCTTCTTCTATGTATTGAAGCGCCAAGTCTGCAGTGGCTGATAACTGTACAGCGAGGAGATCTGCGCGCATTCCAGAAGCAGCAGCAAGCGAGTCGAAAGTCACTTCCCTCTTGATATCCAGCTGAGGATACTGCAACATCGCGCCTTGGTTAAGAAAACCTTTCGGACCGTTCGCCTCAGACGCTCCTGAGGACAGTGACCAATCTAGCATCCGACGTCCGTCAGGGCGGTTCAGATCGTCCTGTTGGGGGTATTGCAACTCGGATGGGTTCGGGCTGAGAGGACGTGTCGTGTTGTCTGGTTCGGACACGGCTGTTGAAATGACAGAGGAGAGGGACCACGATGGCATGATTCGTCGTTCTTGAAGTCGACTAAGCTCGTCTTGTGAGGGAGTGGTGTCGCTGTCCTCGTCTTGAAGAATATTAGGCGGTTGATACTTGGGTTCTTCGGGGTGTATCATTAGATCTGAGAAGTCCGGCTTTGCGTAACGTTGGGGATAAGTAATTCCTAAACCAGCGAGGTGTAGGCCAGTCCCAAGTGTTGACTCCGTCTTCACGACTCGCGCGTTCGATTGAAAGTCTCCTCCACCAGCTTGGTGAGATTGTTGGGGCGTTACGTAGATAGCGGAAGGTTCCTGCAGAGGCGAGATAGAGGAAGAGCGGCTAGTTTGGTTGCGCGACGCCAGCGTCAGGTTGCTCCTGTTGGGCATGTAGGTATTGAAGGTGGCCATCGTAGTATGAGATTATAGAGGCAAGTAAATTAAATATAGCGGTCTTCTAGTTCGAGAATAAATGGCGTCAATGCCCGTCAAGGACACGGTATGAAGTAGTAGAGATGAGCGTGTGGCAACTTTTCGATCGCAACTAAAATGAATTTACCGGAGATTACCGATCCAGCAAAAGGAGCCATCGCACAAGTAGTGTAGTATATGATATTCTGATTCCTATATGATAACAACAGACCTATGCCAGTCGTTTACCATCATACTGTCGCGATCTCCCAGCCAAGCCCCCTGCCAGCCCAGAAAGGAACGACGCTGTCTGCACCCAAGGCGTATTTCTCGTCGACCGAAGCTTTCCCTGAAGTGGGTCTTCTCAAAACCACCTTTGATCGTTCCACAGAAATTGTTTTTTTGTAAAATTCCCTGCCGAAGTTGCTCACAAAGCCCTCGAGCTTGTCAAGGGCACCAAATGATTCCAACAAGTCGGCGACGAGAGGCAGTAGAATAGGCGATGTGTAGATTCCTGCCGCGCAGCCATGAGATGGCGTGCTTGTGGACTTAGTATGCGGCAAATGGGGCGCGGAGTCAGAGCCCAGGAAGAAGCGCGGATGGCCTTTTGATTAGAAAATGGTAAGGGCTCTATCCTGCTCCTAAGGCTTAACAGGCTCTCTCACCTTCGAGGATGACTTCTCTGAGTGCAGACCGGTCGTCTGGATATTTGGCAACTGGTTTGCAGAAGTTCCAGGATTGGCCAGCCCAATCGTCAACAGTAAGTGCAAGGTGATGCGCAGTGATGGTGCACGCCACAGTTGGGCCACACGATTTTACAGCTTCGACGGCGGCGCGAGTCGTTGCGTGCTCAAGGACAATACGGAGTCGAGGGAAAGTCGCGTGTAGTTTGTGGAGGTGAGGGAGAAACTTAGGCTCGGCGTTGAGGATGTGGGTGTTCTGCGGTATATAACGTTGGAAGAATGTCATCGAAACAGAAATAGATAGAAATACGTACTTCAGATGCATCGGAGGGGATTTCGCCGTGCAAGTTGAGGACCATGTCAACTTCTTGCATTGCTTCGAAGATCGGGTAGTAAGTTTCGTAGGATTCTATACCTCCATCCGAGTTGGTCGTCACTCCTCGCGGATATGACTTTACACCTTGATAAGATGGAGATTACTGGGGTAGATGTGAGTATACGTAAACATACCGGCGATGCCAGCCTTCTTGGCTTTCCTAACCTCGTCGGGTGTCAAATCGGGTGAGAGGTAAAGGGTCATCAGGTATTCGACGCTGGGGTCGATTTTTTCGAGCGTTTGCTTGTAATCAAGTGCCTGCTTGGTCGTCGTGATCGGAGGCTTCAGGTTGGGCTAGGTATTCCGTTAGACACGGTGATTCTAAAGAGGACGAATAAGAGCATACCATGACATATGCAAGGTCAAAGCCTCCCTTCTTGACGTGAGGAGTGACCAAGGCGGACAGAGATCCCTGCCTAAGATGGACATGGAAATCGGCAGGGGAGTTGACTGAGATGGTAGAAGTCATGGGCACAAAAGCTTTCTGGTGGAAAATGAGATCTGAGTAGGTCTTTTCCATGACTGCAATACTCACGTCTGTTCAATGTTGTAGCAAGTCGAACGGTGGCGGTCTCGGAGATGATAAAATTCCAGATTAAGGATACGATAAGATGAAGATAAGATTGTGATGCGATCACATGACAGAACGCGTTGTGGTTCGAAAACCAATTTCCAAACAACAACCATCCTCCTCACGACCGTACATCCCGCCACCATCCTTCTCCTAACTTCGCTCGCAGACATCATATCCAAGTAACTTTTGAAATTTAAGACTATAGAATGGTTGCCGCAGGCTCCATCACGGTTGCAGGTACTCGCGTCAGTCTTGGCTGATTTTAGCGCGCTGCTAACCAGGACATACAGTGCGTGTTCGACCTCCATCTGCGTGGGAGGCAGCCCGCCTGCCAGAACCGTGCTATGATATGACGTTTCGCGGAGACGGCGCACTGTCGTCTCCCGCCAAGGTCCAACACTCTGCACCACTTCGGGACATAGTCCAGATCGTGGATGACCGGATATTGACGTTCGATCCTGACGAGAAGGATCAGGCAAGGGCTTTTGTTGAACGCGGTTTTATGCCGCCAGGGACGAAACGCTACAAAGACAAGAGATTCATGTTCGACAAGGTGTTCGGCCACGAGGCGCGACAACAAGATGTGTTCGAGGCTACATCACAACCCCTTCTCAAGGGTCTATTCGATGGTTATAATGCTACAGTTTTTGCCTACGGCGTGAGCTCAAGTCATCGCTTCAGTGTCCGCGTATTAACCCGCCCGACCCCAGGCAACGGGCTGCGGCAAGACACACACGATCAGCGGTACAGAGTCAGACCCAGGCATCATATACCTGACTATGGCGGACTTGTTCCAGCGTATCGAGAACCGCAAAGATGAATGGGATGTCGAAGTTCGCGTCACTTTCTTGGAAATTTACAATGAGGAGATCCGCGATCTCCTCAGTGACGCAGGCTCACATGCACCACGAGGAGGGCTTTCGATTCGCGAGGATAAAAGCGTTAAAGTGGTGGGGCTGGTAGAACTTACGCCTAGGACGGCAGAGGAGGTCAAGCAGATCGTCTTGCAGGGAAATTCGAAGAGGACGCAAAGTCCGACACATGCCAACGAGACCAGCTCGCGATCACACGCAGTTTTGCAGGTCCATGTCACACAGTCACCTCGGACAGCAGCCCTCACAGAGCAAAGGACCATGGCTACACTTTCCATTATCGACCTCGCCGGCAGCGAGCGTGCCGCTGCCACCTCCAATATGGGCCAGCGTATGGTGGAGGGTGCCAACATCAACAAATCTCTCCTCGCACTTGGAAACTGCATTAACGCCCTGTGCGAAAGCGGCGGCGCGATTCGACACGTCCCTTATCGGAACAGTAAACTTACGCGATTGCTCAAATTCTCCCTTGGCGGCAATTGCAAGACGGTTATGATTGTCTGCGTCGCACCTACATCCAACCACTTTGACGATACCCACAACACCCTGGTTTATGCGGATCGAGCGACAAAGATCAAGACCAAGGTCGTCACCCGGAACGTCGTAAACGTCGACAGACATGTTGGACGCTACGTCGAAGCCATTAATAGGCTGAACCAGGAAGTCATGGAGCTCAAGGAAAAGCTTGCGGGGAAGAAAGAAGTGGAGAGCGATGTCACTCGCCGGAAGAAGGCGGAAGCGAGCGCAGAAGTCGAGAGGGCGCGGATTGATATGAAGGCCAAGGTGGAGCAAACTAAAGCCTCGATTGTGGACGGTGCAGTTTGTACAGGGACAATCGCAGTCGCGAAGGCCAAACTGGCTGCCATCCGCACAAGAATCGCCCAGATCGACGCGAAAGCCTCATCAAGTACCCTTTCTGCCGACCTGGAGGCAGAGAGAGCATTGCTACAGGCCCTCGCTGCACCCGAGGAGAAGGTCACCAAAGCCGATTCGCCCATCGTCACACGGATACAACGCGCTTCCAATTCAAACGCCATGTTTGAAGCGACCATGCGTGCCATGTCGGAGCGCAAATCCGACAAGCTGGACAACGTCAGCATTGACAACGTCAAGCTCGATGCTATGTGCCGGAAGGCCGAAATGGAGACGTCGAAAGCGGAGGGCGAGCGTGATGTGATGCGGGGTGCGGTTGAGGACATGGCTGAAGTCATGGTAGGCCTTGTTGGTATGCTTGGGAGGTGCACAATCATGGTCGGGGAAGCAGCGAATGCTTTGGGGGCGCTGGATGGGTCGTCTGAACTGTCAGAAACGGTTAGGAAGGTGGCGAAAGGACTTGAGTCGGTCAAGAGGAGCAATGACCAGACATTTGAAAAGCTGGTGGGCGTCTCCGCCGATGGCTACGCAGCGACGGCGCGCAACGCCCCTTCATCGCTGGACGTATTCAGCGGTTATGTTACCACTTTCACCCGAAGGGTCAGCTCTGGACCTGCGGTACTTCAAGGCACGGCCGGAAAGCCCTCTAGGCGTACATCGACAGTTGGGAACAACGGCTTATCAGTCTCGGAATCTCGCCGGCCACATCGTTCGCCGCGTAAGTCGTTGCGCTCCAGTCTAGTTTCA
This sequence comes from Asterophora lycoperdoides, assembly GCA_018850815.1. Lineage (NCBI taxonomy): Eukaryota > Fungi > Basidiomycota > Agaricomycetes > Agaricales > Lyophyllaceae > Asterophora > Asterophora lycoperdoides. The sequence continues at coordinate 70,219 of JABCKJ010000018.1, forward strand.
CAACCATATCGAAGAGTGTCGGACAAAGAGAAGAAGGGGCCGAAGAATGTACAATGGAGAGATGAGGCTGGACAAGGCGATCTCGATGATGGCGGAGCGAAGTTGCCTCCAATTGCCGTAACGGTCATTCCGGCGAGTCCCAACATCGACACCGGCGCCATATTGCCAGCATCATCATCGTCCAGCAGCGTCTCCCTCCCTCCTCGGTGTACGTCACTTGGAAGCTCTGAAAGCGACTGGGAGGACGAGGCAGACAAAACGGACGATAGTGTCAACCTCAGCTTCAGCGCCTTAACGTCCGCTTTTGATACTTCTTTAACCGTTCGAGCCAGAAGGCCACGTCCCAGCCGTTTGGATCCCACTTTCCTCAAATCTAGGGCCCGAGGTTCGGCGCTTGGGAGTCTTGTGGAAGGAGACGAGAGTGCGAGCCCGGAGCGACGCGACCGTGACCACAATCCACTCTCCGACATGAGCATCAACCTTTCTCAATCCACCAACTCCTTCTCAGGGAACACCCTTCATGTCCCGAAAACGCGCGACCGAGGCGTCCACGGCAGCCCTGTGCGACGCGGGCCATCAACGCCAAAGAGTGGCGGACTGGGTTCTGGGCTGGGCATGGCGAAGGGCACAAGTGGGAGGCGCCGATCGAATATTGGACCATTGCGCAATGAGAAGGGGAGGAGGCGGTCAAGTATGATACCGCAGCTTTCACCGCCGACTGGGGAGAGCAGCAGTAGCGGCCCACGGCGCGTCGTGGTAGCGAGCCCCGGGAAGCGTACGAAGAGGGTGTCGTTGACCAAATCCATGAATGGGTCGTTGAAAATCCGATCGCCGACTTTCGGGGCGTCCATGGCGAACATGTCGATTGACGCCAGCGTGGACATGAGCTTCAACCGGAGGAAGGCAACCTGGCGATGAGATTTTCGTTGCATCCATGACTCCACGACTCCCTGCTCGACGTGTTAAATGCATGGGCAGTGCCCGCATTGTACCTGTTACAATAGACTATCAGTCCCATCGTTAATCTCGCATTTCGTCCCCCCTTTAACCTAGCAAACCTATGCCACACAATTCTCGCTCTGTTGTCCTACATACATATACCCACCAAACTTGACTAGTCTGTTCACTGTAGCCTGTCAGTTATGACCATTATTCATATCCAGCGCCTCGTCGATGTGTGAGACGTTTTCTAGATGTTCACGCAGATGGCGTAATGGAAAGACAAGATAATTCATAGTAAGGGCTCATATGACACGCTTTACTTCAAAGAACGACTGGGGAAAAAGTCAGATTAATTGAACTACGCAGATAAGTGCAGGATAGGTTGCAATTTACCTTGAGATAGTATATCTGCCAGCCAACCACCGAGAACAGGACTATGGCCTGTAGAATTGACCACCACTTTACACGAGAGTTGGTAGACTCTGCAGTGTTGCGATGTGTCCTCTCCCTAACCACAATGTACTCCTGCTCGTCTTTTACTGCCAACAATCCGCTTGCCAGCGATCGAATTTCGCGCTCGACGGGTGCAACGATATCTATTGGAGCAAGTATAAGTAAGTAGAGACACAGCAAACGAAGAAGATCCGCACCGTCTCCTGCCAAGTAGATCACACCATGGACATTGAAGCTGAGGGTTCATCGGGTTCATTAACGGCATTCACGCTAAATTAACTCACAGTACTCACCTGACCATCTTGTCCGTTACTGTGCTCATCTGGTTGGAAAAGCAAAGCTCATGTCTACCATCCTTCTCTGCGGTGATGGAGAGTGAGCCTGTGGATTGTCGTATTTGCTTGCCCAGAACGCGTTGCTCCGGGTCCGTCAACTGCAAGGCGCGTCAACACTGCGGTTTTCTGTTATGAGGTAAACACGCACCCAGAAATCAATGTCGAGTTGACCCCCTCCTCCAACCTGGTAGGTAACAGTCATCTAGAGGGCCAGCGTCAGAATATCTGCGGAATGTCTGAACAGGCAGTCGTACCTTGTCATGTTTGTGTAGGTCTTCGAAAAAACATTCCTTGTGTCCAGCGACAACTTCTATTAGGTGGGCGGATACTAGTGCAGGAATAACGATCAGCAGGGCCAGGCATACTGTGAGCAGCCTCTGGGTATATAGCATCGTGGACATTAGGGTGAGTGATGAGCGCTGAGCGGCGGTGCCACGAGTCCACGGCAAATGTGGTCGGCGGACCCCGATCAATTGGTTCCGGGGTCCCACGTCCAATCCTTTTCCTTCCTCGACCTCAATTTCTTTTGTCCATTTACTTCACAGAACACCCTCAGATCCTCAGATCTCTACTACAATGTCTGAAAACACCGACGCCCTTGCCCCCAGAGTATGTTATTCCCCTTGTCCTCTCAGATCTCATTATCATCCTCGAGATCTCCATCTGCGCCTCATTTGACCCTTGAGCTGATCGTCGTCTTGTCGCCAGGAGGAGGAGGCCGATGTTCACTTCGAGCCCGTTATCAAGCTCACTGAGCAGGTCGACACTAAAACGCACGAGGAGGATGAGGAGGTGCTCTTCAAGTTGTGCGTCGGTTTTTTTCCATCTACCCGATCGTGCTTCCAATCAGCTCCACTAAATTACCCTCACTGCTCATTCCGCATCCATAAAATCCAGGCGCGCCAAGCTCTTCCGATTTGACGCTGGATCTTCTGAATGGAAGGAGCGTGGAACTGGTGATGTACGCCTGCTGGCCCACAAAGAGACCAAGAAGGTCCGAGTTGTCATGAGACGTGACAAGACCCTCAAGGTCTGCGCGAACCACGTTAGTGAGTAACCTGATCTCTACATCTCATTTTGCGCCGTTGAACGCGGTCTCATTCGCGTTTTCCAGTCACATCGGATATGCGCCTCCAACCCAACATCGGATCCGACAGGAGTTGGGTGTGGAAGGTTGCTGCAGACTACTCTGAGTCCCCTCCCACTTCAGAGACCCTTGCGATTCGTTTTGCCAACGCCGAATGTAAGCTTTGGACAATTTCGACTTATCTGTGTCTGACAGGGCAACACTCCAGATGCTGGTCAGTTCAAGACAGCATTCGAAGCGGCCCAGATTACCAACAGCGCGCTTCTGGGTGGTGCTGCTCCTGAAGCCTCCGCTGAGGAGAAGGAGGAGAAGGAGGAGAAGGAGGAGTCCAAGGCCGATGAGACCCCCGAGAAGGCTGATGAGCCTGCCCCCGAGGCTGAGGCAGAAAAGAAAGACTAAACATATCAGTCAACTGAGCTATCTTTTTATGTTTCTTCGGCTCTTGTATACCAGACCTCTGCGCCACTGATAGTTTACACCATAGCATTTCTTTCTAAGAACCTTACAGGAACGAATATAAGCTTCTTCACGACTTGTCCTCATTTACATAACATCCCACATCTCAATACCTTCTTTTCTGCGCTGCTCAAGGATATGTAGTGTACAAGAATACATCCATACATCCACTGGTACTTACATTTGCCAACTTACACGAACGTTGCAGGGTTCAATTCAACCTTGTGAACTCAAGGTGCCTTCCTCATGCCCTCTTCCTTCGCCCATGCTTCCCAGAAAATGGAACCTTCTTCCTTCTTCCAATACCCGGGCGGTTTCTCTCCGCGAACAACGGCAGCGGTGACCAGAACGTGGCGTATTTCCGAACCACTGTCATCTAGTATCAGCATCAAACAGGAGCAACATAGTGGTCACTCACGGGGCTTCGTACATTGGCTCCAACAGGAGGGACTCCTGCGAGAGAAATGATTGATTTTTGTTGAGCCTGGGACAAAACTCCGCGAGCGATGACTGACCATAATTCCCCGAAGCCCTCGAGCGCCCCCACCTCTCTCAGCAGCCTTTCGACAGATCTCGTCCAGTGCAGCACTTGTGAACCGAATTTCTACGCCAGAATACCCAAAAAGGGATTGATATTGGGACAGCAGCGAACCTTTCACCTCCGTTAGAATTCGTCGCAGGTCCTGTACTGTCAGTGGGGCGAGTGTGGTAATGGAGGGAAGGCGAGATATGAATTCTGGGATGAAACTAAAATGACGATATTAGACACCTAGGACCGAGAAATGATAAACCATACCTACCCATATTTGACCAGATCTGTAGGCAACTCATTTTAGTGTGTAGCCACAAGAGCGGCAGAGGTGGGGCTCACCAGATGTTTCCACGAGTTCCAATGGATTCGCAGCAGTCTTTCGATTTGGAGTGAAAAATGGGAAAAAACTACCCTCTTCGGGAGGAGGCAATGTAGCTGCGAATCCGATTGACTTACACCACGTATGAGTGAGTGTGTTGCGTCCATTGTAATGATGCTTACCCCTTTCGCCACACGCTGCTTGATCACACTTTCAAGTCCTACGAACGCCCCGCTCAAGATAAAGAGGACGTTTGACGTGTCGATGTGGTATGTGTCCGGTTTCGCTGAAATCATTATCTCGGACATCAGCCTCATGGGGATGGTCGGAAATTGTACTTACAAGAGACCGGTTGTGGCCGTTGGCCCGGCCGCGTATGACTATTGCCAGGGCCAGGTATCTCGGCAGACGCGCCACTTTTGGCTTGCACGCTAACCACAGAGCCCTCCATCATCCTCAAGAGGGCTTGCTGAACACCTTCGCCACCAACATCTCGTGAGCTCTCTAAACCCCCAGTAGACTTCTTGGCAATCTTATCAACCTCGTCGATATATACAATCCCCATACTATCGAACAACGTCAGCATAATGATGAAGGGTCGATGTATAAACCAACCTTGCACGGAATGGATCATAATTCGCGGCTTGAAGCTAGAGCTTGACGTCGGTAAAATCAGCAGTCAAAATCATCTTCAAAACTCACTAGTCGCTGTATTGCCATATCAACATCCTCTCCAATATCTATGTTTATGCCAAATCAAAAGAATGCAAGACAAGATCAACATGCAACTAACATCCAGCCTAGAGATCGCATTAGACTGCCTCCGATGAGCTTTTCTGTAACCGTTATGCTCACCTGAGTGAACGATGTCGCGTCGCTGACGGAGAATGGAACATCGAGGACTTTGGCAAGAGTTTTGGCGAGCAATGTTTTGCCTGAAAAAGAAGAAAATTATAACGACGACATAATCAGGCGCGTTATTGTCCATACCAGAGCCTGTCGGACCTCTGGGCACTGTTCATTACGACAAGAAATTTGAAAAAATGGCGAATACATACATCACCAGTACATTGCTCTTCTCGAATAATGGCAAGTGTTGTCGAGGGAAAAGGGAACTGGGCGTTGCACGGCGCTGACGCATAGGCTGGACATGGGCTGTTGAGACACCATTCTGGTTGTAAACTGTACAAGAGTCAAGACGAGTTGCATTAGCCGCAGGTACGAGAAAAGGCCTTACTGTCGTCCACCACTGCCTCGTAAGTTGTTTGACTCTCTCGCTCTTGGTTCTCCAAATATTCCAAATTTGCACGTACGCGGCTGTAGTGATTGAAGACCCTTGAGAATTACCTCAGCAGCAGTGCAATGAGTTCATTGGAGTGTGGAACACACGCTACGGAAAGCACTTTCTTGGCATTCTCCTGACCAACGATAAATTCGTTCAGGTATTCGACAAGCTGATCTTCCTTCGTTAGCACAGAATACAGAGGGTAGAAGTAGCCGTATACTTGTCGTGGTGTAGCTATGTCAACGAATCCGGGTGGTTTGCGAGGGATATCCTGTTCTCCAACGGGCTCATGAATGTCAGGTGCAGGTTGGGTCCGGAGAGTTCGACGTGCAACGACCAAAGTCCGAGAGAGTCGATATGGCCGCGTTGATAATTTGTTCCAGATCATGAGCGTGTAAAGGCACCACCTCCTTTGATACAAGCCTAGCGCGGGATTACTAGTAGATGAACGAGGTTGCAGACCCGTGTCATTCGAACCCGGAACCGCATTCGAACAAGTCCGAAGCACACAGGAGCAAACATTTTGCACGTTGACCTCAACGTCGACCACTCAACACATCGATCAACTAATAATGGGCAGAAGGTCTCGCTCCCCATCGCCTCGTAGAAGGTACGATGAACGCGACCGCGACTACGGCTTGGATGTTCGCTCATCCAGGCCAGACAAGTACTTGTCAAGGGGCGAAAATGACGAGTCACGGTCCAAGCGCCGTCGGAGTAAGAGCCGAAACCGGGAGGGAGAAAAGGACTCTTATTCACGACGCAAACGGGAAAGAAGTCGCAGCAAGGATGCAGACCGCAAGGAGAAAAAGTACGTCAAGTCATACCCTGTTACCCATCCCTGTCACCCATCCTCAACACTTATATACCAGGCGCAAACGAGATAAATCTGAAGAGCGAAGGGCCCGGAAGGCGGAGAAGAAGCGGATAAAAGAGGAGGAGAAGGCTCGTCAGGTTGCTGAGCTCAGCGTCTACAGCGCCACGGACAATCCATTCCATGACGTGAACCTTGGGCAGCAATTCCGTTGGCACAAGAAGAACGAAAAGGAGCGGAAAGAGGGAATGTCACTTGCAGAGTCACAGAGACGCGATGCTATCAGGCGGCAGGAGGCTAAGGAGGAGCTGGAACGGTTGAACAAACGGCGTGCAGAAAGGGAAGAGGAACAGCGGTTGCGCGAGGAAGAGGAAATGAGAATGCAGCGGATGCAGGAGTCTGCTCAGATGTCCGACTGGCTATCGAAGGACGGCGACTTTCAGCTCTTGCAGGAGCGGAGGAGGGCCGCCATTCGCATCAAAGAGAAGAGGGCTAAGGCTATCGACTTCCTGGCGCTTAATCTGAAATATGTGAATCCCACCCCCGACGACGAGGAGAATGCGGATGATGAAGATGACGCCGGTCTCGAGATTGACTTGGATGAGCCATATAATATCTTCGATGTAGGTGGAACTTTGACACCTGTTGGTTTGCCGCTGATTATCATTATAGAATCTGGCGGCAGAACAAGTCGACGAGCTACATGATGATATCGAACGTTACCTGACTTTGGAAGAGACGGAGGTCAATATTGATTTCTGGACGGTATGTCAGATCTTGGATAACATTTTTAACTTCCCAGTCATAGTGCTTTCACAGAATATGATGGTGGTATGCAAAGACCGACAGGAAACAATGGATTCGAACAAACGGATAGGCCATGGGGCTGCTGCTGTCGAGTCCGAAATCTCAGCCTTACTTGTAAATAAAACTTACGACGATCTGGCCTCGCTTCAACGGCAAATTCAAAGCAAGCTCGCCAGCGGAGAACCCGTTGACACTGATTATTGGGAGGGATTGCTCAAGAAGCTTCTCGTGTGGAAAGCGAAGGTGAGATTGCTTTGCCATTTCTATTTCGTACCCTCACCCATATCGTCTAGGCCAAGCTCAAGGCCCTCCACGAAGTGGTCGTCCGTAACAGGCTGGAACAGCTTCGGAAACGACAACGCGACGAGGCGCTTCAAGCCCAGGAAGAGCTACTCGCCGGAGTGGCTCGGTCCGCGTCCAAGAAGTGGAACAATGAAGCTGTGCCAGAAATGCAGGCTCCTGAGCAAGAGATCATCCCTAGAGAGGAAATGGAGGAGTACGACAGAGCAATGAGCCCCGTGCTTCTTGACATTACCAAACTGCTGCCGGAGGAGAGAGATATCGATATTGTCACCGAGGTCGAAGCCTTCCGGGCACTGGTGCGCGTTTTTCACCCGAATGTCTTCAATACAGCTCTAATATATACTCACAGCTCGAGCAACGCCGTGCAGTTGCTGCTTCTCGATTCGTACCGAAGGCGGCCCAGCCCCAGGCCGAGGCTCAGGACGAAGAAGCTCCCAGCGGTGCAGATCTTGCTTCAGAAGCCCTCTATAGGGCCGAAGCAGAGCGAGACCTCGACGAGGAAGAAGAATTGTTCAATCTCGAGGAAAACATTGTAACTCCGACGACTTACAACTGGGAAGACAAATACAGGCCCAGAAAACCGAGGTACTTCAACCGTGTTCATACTGGATATGAATGGAACAAGTACAACCAGACGCATTACGAGTACGTGGTGGTCTTTGCTGTCCTGTCGACGCTGACGTAGCATCTCAGCACGGACAACCCTCCGCCCAAGGTTGTGCAGGGATACAAAGTATGTTTCCCCCCTCCCCCGACAGTCTTCCCATGACACTTACGCGGCACTTCTTAGTTCAATATATTCTACCCCGACCTCATCGACAAAGCCAAGGCTCCTACATATAAAATTGTCAAGGAGCCAGGCAACGACGAGACTGTCCTGCTTCATTTCAGTGCTGGGCCGCCCTACGAAGACATCGCTTTTCGTATTGTCAACCGAGAATGGGAGTTCTCACACAAACGGTTCATATCTCTATCATTTTTTGTCTTGTATCACACGCTCACGCATGGTATATAGTGGCTTTCGGAGCAGCTTTGACCGCGGATGCCTATCCTTGTGGTTTAACTTTCGGCGCAGTGTAAGTCCAATACACTCTGCCGACTACTCCCTCTACTAATTTCGGCGCTGATATTTAGTTCTACCGGAAATAACATGTTTGGTACCATTGACATCTGGTTTTTTTCCGCCTTGACGTTGTTAGTTAGCCGTCTCTTTCAAATCAATGTTATTCCCTCCGATTCGTTGATTTAATTTTCGCGCCGCCTCCACGCGACAGGTCTTCACATCAATGGTATCGCGGATGACGCTGAAGCCGGCGCAATTTAGATTCACTCAGAATTGCCAAGTTCAACACAGAGCACATAATCGATTTGAGGACCTCGTACTGACCGACTTCTTTCCAGAATGCTAGGCGAAGCTTGCAGTGTTATACTGGGGCCATTATCGTTTCCCTTTGTCCTTGCGGGTTAGCGAGCCAACGGTTTGCCACTCAGATATCTACCTGGTAGGAGTGGATTTGATGAACAATGGGTGGCCACGAGTCCTACCGCTTTGTCCTCTGTGGCCAACCCGCTTTGCTTGACACTCGCCATCAGGCATCCCACTGCATCCATTACTGCTATAAATACAGCCCGCTTTCTTAGGCTCAAAATTATGTTGCTCCTCTGACCCATTGACCATGCCAGGATCAACCACCATCCTCCCTCTGCACTATAACCGCGACGGTACTGACTTCCCGAACCTTCACTACGTCCCGCCTCGTCCACTTCATATGCCACCATCGCAGATGAACGCGCCCAGATATGGCTCCTTCAGTTACAAGCGGATCTACGCAGCCGAGGACTCTGTAGCTCGCCCTCCATGGCAAGCAGGCTATGGACGGCTCTGGAAAGAGAACTGGGAATATGTGGCCCCAGGTCTCATAGCTCGCCCTCCGCCATCGCGAATGATTTGTAGGAGACAGGTACGGCTCGATGATCGTTCCGCTTCTCCATCGCGTCACTGGGAAATTCGGACTCCATCCTCCACAGGATTTGGCGCGAATTCCGTGTATGCCCATCTCGTCACTCCGCATGATGGCTCCTCCAGTCACTCAGCACAAATTCCTGGCGCGGACGCTTTACACCAATTCAAGCCTCTGTCCCTGGCTTTGGCCTTGGATCACCCTTCGGACACCAAGTGTATCGTCGCCTCCACAGCCTCACCACGCCAAGGTATCCTTAACCGCTCTAACTTTGCAAGCCGTGGCATAAAGCTCGCGTTCGCTACCGATACCAGACCGGCGCCGCCACAGTCTCCCGTCAGGCGTCATGGCAAACGGTCTCGGACGCCCTTGCCCTCTTCTGCTGCGATTACGGCCCGTGCGACGTCGTCCGAGTCCGCTGCCGACGATGGCACACGGAAGAAAATGCGTCCAGACGTGGCACCCAGGGCTGAGAAACTTTTCTTTCTGCCTGACGAAGGAAGCGAGTTTAAAGCATTCGCCGATTGGCTTGCAGCATATCTTACCCACCTATCTGCCGCTCAGACCGGTCTCCACGAACAGTGAGTTTCACCAAGGACTGTCTGAGATTGCAAGCACCTTGTTTACCCACTTCACAGGCTTGCTAGGAAGTCGAATATAGATCTTGCAGCCAACCGGATCCTCAAAATTCTCATGGGATACTATCCAAGGCGTGGATCAGACAGCGAAAAAATTATCCCGACTGTCGCTTTCCTCGCAACCTGGTTTCTCACCCGTTTGTTTCCTGGAGGCCTTCTAGGTGCCTCCGATATTCGAGCCCTGGATGCCGTCGAGGCCCTTGTGCGGGGTTTCCTCCTGGGTCTCACCTTCGCCAACAAATGGCTAGATGATCACTCTCATCCTAACAAGAGCTGGTACGTCTGGTTTTTGTTCCGCGAAGCAACCTGCTGACTCTTCTTCCCTCTTTTCAGGACCCATTTCTGCACGCTTCCACTCGCTTCCATTAACCTCACCGAGAAGGTTGCCTTGCAACTTTTGGACTACGACATCAGCATCACAAACCACGAATGGAGGGCTTGGTTGGCGAACCTTGCACCAACAACATATAACTTCACAAAAGTAGCCAACGGCCAAGTTACTGCTGCTCATGCTCTTGCAGATGCCTTAACCAAGGCGGAGCACTTCGGTCGGCTCAGTTCTCTAAGCAAAAAACGAGATATTATCTCTTCTCCCTTATCGGACAAGCTGACTGCATGTTTGCTAGAGGGTATGCAATCGAGGTTGTAACCTACCACTCCTCGTTCTATTCCGATTACGCCGTCTGTTCCGATTCCATGTAAACCCAAGGTGCCGCGCCATTTGGCAAAGCTACTACTCCTATTCTAGTCTCTCCTAGACAGACGCCATCACTTGTAACCTCTTTCTGTACTCCTATCCCCTCGAGTTCATCCCCTCCATTTATTTATCATGATGATCCAAGTGTACATCTGCTCCATACCACTAGCGACCAGAATCCGTACTATATTCCTCGCCGCCACCCATTGTATGTAGCTCCCGCCACACTGTCGCCAGAATTACACAGCACAGCTTGGTTAACTTAACAGATGGGTGACCGTTCCCTCTACGGAGACGACTATTCGAAGCTTGCCTCTCAGTAGATCTATGGAATGATTACCTTGTGGTTACTAGTCTAGAAAGTTGGCACAATAACTGTACTAGGAATACTTAGTAGTGAGTACACACTGCATTGAGTCTGCATAACACGCGATTTGCAAAAACCTTGCGGAGTTTTCCCGAATTATTTGAGAGCCTGAGATCATCAGGGCTTTATTTTCTAAAGGACTAGTAAAAAGTTCAGGTGTACATTTAACTATATCCTCTTGTAGTATTTTGTACCCTTTTGTAAGTACAGTTTTGTACCTCCAACCGGCGGCCTGTCTCCACTGCCAGGGGAGGTCAAGATCAGTCACGTGCCTGTACAGTAAGATGTCGCACCCATTCCTGGGTTATACTTACCTTCATCTACTCACTCATCGGAGCCATCTCAATAAACAAGCATTCAAGATACCTATGACCGAATCCACGAACATTGCTGCGGGCATGGACATCGACGAGGCGGCTATCGATGAAGGCCTCTACTCTCGTCAACTGTCAGTATTCATTCACATCTCATCTAGGTGCCCAGTCAGCTCACCTAACCCTCGCGATTAGTTACGTTCTGGGACATGAAGGTGGGGCGGTCTCTTCATCTACGGGCCAACTCCATCTGATCATCTTACAAAGCGATGAAGAGAATGGCCGTCTCAAACGTACTGATTGTCGGACTCCAAGGTTTGGGTGCCGAAATAGGTAGCGTACTTGTTCTCTGTGTGGTTACAATCTGCTGATGTTCTCCCATCCAGCCAAGAATGTTGCCCTTGCTGGTGTCAAATCAGTCACAATATTCGATCCCGAGCCCGTGACCATTAAAGACCTAAGCTCGCAGGTGTGCATGGCTTGAGTATCACTGCCATCTCCTGCTTACTCGTATTCAGTTCTTCCTCCGGGAAGAGGACGTCGGAAAGTCTCGTGCAGAGGCGACTCTCCCCAGGTTAGCTGAACTTAACGCATACGTTCCTGTAAGGAATCTGGGAGGCGTTGCTGGGCAGGAAGTCACAGTAGATCTGATCCAGGGTTTCCAAGTAGGCGAGATAATTCTTAACTCTTCAAAACCTGACCAGCAATCATTCAGGTTATTGTTCTATGCGGAGTATCGTACGCAAAGCAGCTAGAGATTAACGACTGGACACATCAACATGGGGTACATTTTATCGCGGCCGAGACCCTTGGACTATTCGGGTATTTCGTAATCTTATGGCAATACTTACTGAAAGTCTTACAGAATAATTTTCAAGATCTGTTTTCAACGACTTCGGTCCTAAATTCACGTGCGTGGACCCCACCGGAGAGCAGCCATTGACTGGCATGATCGTCTCTGTGGCCAAGGTACGGCGTTTCGCTTTTGCCTCTCACACGCCTTTTCATCTTTCCAATTACGAGTAGGATGGAGAAGGCCTTGTGACTTGCCTAGACGAAACGAGGCATGGACTCGAAGACGGCGATTTCGTCACATTTGCCGAAGTCAAGGGAATGACGGAACTGAATGCGTGCGAGCCTCGAAAAGTGACCGTTAAGGGGCCGTACACTTTTACAATCGGTGACACCTCCAACCTCGGCACCTATGAGTCTGGCGGAATTTTCACGCAGGTCAAGATGCCCAAGATAATCGATTTCGTGCGTCCCCCTCGAAATTTAGCTATCTTGCACTAAATATTCGCCATGGGCATACAGAAGAGCCTCAGGGAATCTAGCAAGGCTCCCGAATTCTTCATTACCGACTTCGCCAAATTTGACCGTCCTGCAACCCTCCATGTCGGCTTCCAAGCTCTTTCAGAGTTCCGTTCGCAGCACAAACGTGTCCCTCGTCCGCGAAATGCTGAGGATGCCGCCTCAGTTCTTTCGCTGGCAAAGAACATAGATGCCGATGTCAACGAGAAAATCCTTACAGAGTTGGCGTATCAGGCCACTGGTGATCTGTCCCCCGTAGTCGCCGTGATCGGCGGCTTTGTTGCGCAGGAAGTCCTCAAAGCCTGCTCGGCCAAGTTCCATCCCATGGTCCAACACTTATACTTTGACTCACTCGAATCGCTTCCATCGAGCCTTCCCTCTGAGCAGGACTGCCAACCGATCGGCTCGCGTTATGATGGCCAGATCGCGGTCTTTGGAAAAGACTTCCAGGAGAAGATCGCGAATCATAGGCAGTTCCTCGTTGGTTCTGGTGCCATTGGGTGTGAAATGCTCAAGAACTGGAGCATGATTGGTCTTGGTAGTGGTCCCAAAGGCATCATCCATGTCACTGATTTGGACACCATCGAGAAGAGCAACCTGAATCGCCAATTTTTGTTCAGATCCAAGGATCTGGGAAAATTCAAAGCCGAAGTTGCTGCTGTTGCAGTGTCCGAGATGAACCCCCATTTGAGTGGAAAGATTTTGGCAAAACAGGAACCTGTTGGGCCCGCAACGGAAGGTAAGGTCATCTTTCACTTCACGATTCTACCTATCACTCACCTCGCTCTAGGCGTGTACGACGCAGACTTTTTCCAATCTATCGACGGTGTTACCAATGCCCTGGACAATGTGAAAGCCCGTATGCTATTCCATCTACGAATTCAGGTTTCGCCTGGTTAACAAACACAATGGCAGGTCTCTACATGGATCAACGTTGCGTTTTCTACAGGAAACCGCTTCTGGAATCCGGCACTCTTGGCACGAAGGGAAACACACAGGTTGTCATTCCTAATGTAACGGAGTCGTACGCATCGTCCCAAGACCCTCCTGAGAAGGAAACTCCCTCTTGCACAGTCAAGAGTTTCCCCAATGCCATCAACCACACTATCGAGGTGCGGACTTGATGCGTCCATGTCTCTTGATGTCGATACTCACATAGTGGTCGACAGTGGAGCCGAAAGCAGTTTGAAAACTTGTTCATCAAGCCTCCTCAAGCTGTCAATGCTTATCTTTCGGAGCCCAATTATCTCGAGACTACTCTCAAATACTCCGGTTCATCAAAGGACCAGATTGAGCAGATTGTTTCCTACCTCGTTACTGACAAGCCTCTCACGTTTGAGGAGTGCATCGTCTGGGCCCGTCTTCAATTCGAAAGGGACTACAACAACGAAATCAGGCAGTTGTTGTTCAGTCTCCCGAAAGACGCCACAACTACCACTGGCCAACCATTCTGGAGCGGCCCCAAAAGGGCTCCTGATCCATTGACCTTCGACTCGAGTGATGTAAGCACTCTGCACCGCCATGTTTGGTGCTCATTATGATGCTCTTTCTTGTAGCCAACCCATCTCTCCTATATCATTTCTGCTGCCAACCTACATGCATTCAACTATGGCCTCAGGGGCGAAACAGACCCTGTCGTCTTCCGCAAGGTGGCCGACTCCGTCATTGTCCCTGAATTCCAACCTCGGAGTGGTGTAAAGATTCAAATCACCGAGAACGAGCCAGTCGCACAAGCCGATGGTGGAGGTCCGTTTCTTATCGTTTCTCAAGCTTAGAGTGTTGATCCTCAGGACTGTTTTAGGTGACGACCTGGACGATGCTGTGTCCAAACTTCCGTCGCCTTCGTCCATAGCTGGTTATCGACTTACTCCTGTTGAATTCGAGAAGGACGATGATACCAACCATCACATCGATTTCATCACCGCCGCCTCCAACCTTCGTGCCACCAACTACAAGATTGAGGTCGCTGATCGCCATACAACGAAGCAGATCGCCGGAAAGATTATACCTGCTATCGCCACCACGACGTCCCTTGTGACTGGTCTGGTCTGTTTGGAGCTCTACAAGGTTCGCATCACAATACCTAGGTCCTCCCATCTACTCACCACGGTTAATTACAGATTATCGATGAAAAGACGAAGCTGGAGGATTATAAGAATGGCTTTGTCAACCTTGCTCTTCCGTTCTTTGGCTTCTCTGAGCCTATTGCTGCCGCCAAAAACAAATATGGATCGACTGAGTGGACGCTTTGGGACCGTTTCGAGTTCCCAAACGACCCTACCCTCAACGACATCGTGTCGTACTTCAAGTCGAATCACAACCTGGAGATCACAATGGTCAGCCAGGGCGTCAGCATGCTTTGGAGCTCCTTTATTGGGAAAAAGAAGGTAAAGTTTTCGTGATCTATGCGCTTCCTTTCACTCACGCCGGGGATGTCAGAGCGAGGAGAGGCTTCCCATGAAGTTCAGCAAATTGGTCGAATTTGTTAGCAAGAAAGCTATTCCTCCTCACGTCAAGCATCTGGTCGTCGAAATCATGGTGTCTGATGAAGAAGGAGAGGACGTCGAGGTGCGTCATTTTCTCGTCTCGTGCTCCTCTCTATGCTGATCTCTTTTAAAGGTTCCCTTCCTTGTTGTTCAGATCTGAGATCAGGGCGAAATTTAACCCTGTAATTCACAAACCCACTCATACTTTAGATGTAGCATTATCAGAAGCACCAATGTTTTCTCTGTCTTGAATCTTCAGCAGCAGCAGAGAAGGAGGCATGTAAATCGTTTGCATCCATATCCACTAGAAACAAAAGGGTTGCATAATTACTTACCTACAAGGTGCTGTGAGGCACCCGAAAAATCAACACGAGTGAGGGAGGAAGGTGGGGGAAGTGACGACGTGAAGAGGGGGGGATGATACGGAGGAATGCTGTGCGGATAATCATGAGCGGGGAGAGTGTGAGGATGAAGATCAAATGGGAAAAGATGAAGCTGGAAAGAGGAAGTATGTATGTTTTTGTGCGGGTTTTTATATTGATAGTAGGTACGTGAACCTTGAATCAAAATCGTGCCAGAAAAAAAACAGACAACCCGTAACGGGGCAGGAAAAATATTACTGTTGGTAAGCTTGGAAAGGTACCAAACGGATGTCAAAAAGAGGAGTGGTAAATCACTTGTCAAAGCATGGTAGATGCACACCCGGTGAAGCAAAAATCATGTGCACGTCCGTAAGTGTGTGTGGACGGAGAAGATGACGACAGGCCTTTCATGGGGTCGTCACATTCCTAAAGGGCACAGGTGGTAGTAGTGGAAGCGATAACTCTTTCTGTGAGAAAACACGGATAGGCTTCGGACGTCGATGAGAAGGGCCGTTCATTCCTATGGACAGGATGGATATGTCGTCGAAAAAGAGAGCCCGAATGATATGAGACAGGAGAATGACGGCGGAGATAGTCGGAGTCGGATATTCACAAGGGTTAACAGTGAAGTACACACGCGCAAAGGCTTGAGGAGAAGCTGGAAATAGGCCGCGATGCGCAACTATGCGGAGATTCCAATCGAAAGCGTAATGTAGGGGGTGAATAGCAGTGAAAACAGAGACGTCCGAGTCTAGAGACGACAGAGGATGAGAGAGGCGCAATAATGAAAGAAAGCTCAGGTCCTGAGCCAAGCCGGCTGGTGGTAGTCGACGTTGTGAATGGGTGCGAATGCAGAGCCGTGGTATTGGTAGTGACTCGCGCCCATCCAGGGAGCGTCGCCTTGGCTGTAAGGTGCAAACTCATTCGCAGTCATGCGAATGTCACTGCACCGATACTCAAAGCGGGATTGAGAGTTCGATCGCACGTGGTTTCGGGAATGTATGTTCTCTAGGTCGTAGGAGATGGTGCGAGAATGCGAGATGGACTGAGGAACGTATGGGTAGTTGTGGTAGATCGCCTGGTTGTCGGTGACAGGGAAGTCGAAGACGTAGGTCGGTTGCACCGGTTTGACGGGCACATAGGTGACCGAGCTCCAGGGATGATGGGCATAGGTGTCAACAGGAGGATGATAATGAGCAGGGTATGCCACGATCGGGGCCTGGACAGCAACGTATTGTCCGCTGACACGATTCCTCTCCCGGTGGATAGGTT
The DNA here is from genome assembly GCA_018850815.1 of Asterophora lycoperdoides. Lineage (NCBI taxonomy): Eukaryota > Fungi > Basidiomycota > Agaricomycetes > Agaricales > Lyophyllaceae > Asterophora > Asterophora lycoperdoides. The sequence continues at coordinate 86,960 of JABCKJ010000018.1, forward strand.
CATCGCCCGATGGGCTCCATTTGGCTGGGGGAGGTAGCGATCTACCCATGTCACGATTGCCATGTTGCTCCCAATCACTCAGGCCAGAAGCGACATTGTCAACGACATTGAGCGGCTGAATGACCTGGGAGTTGCGATAAGAGCCTGCCCCACTGACTCGCCGCTTGGGAAGGTATTCTTCGCGGAGTGGACCGTCCTCGTCGAGGTTGATCTCCAGAACATCAGCAACCACGGCACGTTCCTTCTCAAGCTTCTCCCGTTTTCTCTCTTCGATCCCAACGAATACGGGCTGCGGAACGGAGAACGCATCGCAAGCAACCGGTGCCTGGATCATCTCCTCAATGGCCTTGCGAACGATGGAGTGGGGGTTCGTAGAGGGCCGAGAGATCGGTTGGGGAAGGTTCGTCGGGGAAGCCAAGGACATGTGGTACGACAAAACGTGACTGAGCCACTGGGACCAATCCTGGGATGAGATGGTCAAGTCATACGCAAATATATCCAACGTCAGCGATTCGAGCTTGTTCAACGCTTGAATGGGAACGTTGGAAATGTTATGCCTATAAACAAGAAGTTAAGAGCTGATATATGACAGAGTCAGAGTCAGCTGTTCAATCAGCAACGTACCAGGTCTTGTTGGAGAAAGTGTGGTCGTCCAACCATTTGTTTGCCATCATGCAACCCAAGACGACGAGTCGGAAAGGAGCGCTTGCCTCGATTGCATCCTTATCGAGGCCGGTGTATGGATCCCCTAGCAACGCAGCCCTAAAGCGGGCCTCCTTCGCATTTTCGGGTCCGAGAGGAGCCGCGGAGAAATAAATGGGCAGTCGTACAATGTACCACAACGCCAGAAAGACGGCGGAGGGCTGGAGGAGAGTTGAGAGTAGGAGAGAGTGAATGGATGCTGCCAAATAGCTGGGCGGCATATTGGCGTAGACAGTAACCGAATGATTCCTATATGAAAACGAGAGTTACACATGAAGACAGAAAAGCGCTCAGTTAGACTTACAAAGACTGTGCAAACATTGATGGCAGACTATGACCGGTAGTGCAAGCCTTCCAAACATAGTTCGCAACCCATTCTGACAAAGGCTCAGCGAGCTTCTTGTAGCTGGTGGTGGCACTGGGTGTGACGATCTCGGGAACAGGGGCGGGCGCGGGCTCGCGGGGCAGCTCGGCGGCGACCTGGTATTCAGATTCGACAGGGTAGCAGTGGGGGCCACAACGCTTGTCTTCGTACCTGTAGGAAGCGGCATTGTTGGAAAACGCACCCTCATGAGCGGCGTAAGGCTGCGAGGCAACAGCACGATCCACGTATACGCCGAACGGCGTTATGGGCTGCAATGGGCTGGAACCCCTCTCTGGGCCGCTTGCGGTGCCTGGGGATTGATCTTCGAACACCGGGGAGAATGCGCCGCGCTCGTAGGCCCGCTCGTCATACTCGAGATCGGTCATGATCTGTGCGACCGAGTTGGCAGGCGCATCCTGAGCCATGCCAACATCATCACTTGCCATAGGTGAAGTGGCACTCCACTGGCTCTGGTTCTCGAGATGACTCTGATCTATGGCCGAGTACTCATCTGAGTCCATCTCATCATCTGCATCGCCGTCCGATCCTGGACGTTGATCGGTCAATGTGGGTGGTTGACCCGGTTCGAACAGGGTGTAAAGGGGCGGAATACACGCTTCAGCGGGTGCTCCTTTAATAACGGACGCGTTGGCCGCGGCCGTCAACCCTCGATAAAAATCCTGCGCAACACGTGGGTCGGCTCGTCGTGTGTCGTCCTCCCAGATCCTGCGCGGCTTTGTCCTCCTCCAAGTGGGCAGCGAATTGATCCACTGCTCGCGGGTGCCGAACGAGGGCGGTGGCCCTGTGGGGGATACGGGCAACGTGCGTGTGAGCGTCGGGAATGGATTGGTCTGGCTGTCACCGCAGTGTTTTTTCTTGACCGCTGGGTGGGCCACTGGTTTGGAAATACGGGGGACAGGAACCGGCATCTGAAAGAGGGGGAAGACTAGAGCGTAGCGCCAACGACACGAAAGATGTGAAGATGACTGCTAGGCTCCAATCTAATCCGAGCTCCGGTGGTGGCAAGGTGTAGGAGGCGGGCGAAAGGGGGTGAGGCGGGTGTCGTGAAGGGTTGTCGTAACGAGAAAGCCTGGAAGAGGCGGTGGAAGATAGCTACTGAGATGGCAAACGCACAGCGAAGGCGTGCCTTTTGTTGGACCAAGTAGGGAAAAAGACAGAAGAGATACGGGCTGTTGGAAGCCTTGAGCCCAGCTGCGGAGATTCTTAGTCCAGAAAGACGGAAACGGCCCTCCTCAGTTCGCCTTAGTTGTCTGGCGGTGAGCGGGAAGCAACAGAGACCGGGCAACTAGAATCGACAGAAGAGGGTCGATCCACCTAGTTGTTGGGAGATGAAGAAAAAATCTCATTTTCCGTTCCACACTATTTCAACCGCGACAAATGTTACGTAAGCATGACTCGCTGGCCTGGGGTCTGCTGGGGTCTCCGCCGCCCAACCCAGTTGATCGGATTTTATGTATTCTGGTCGCTGTTGCTCCACGATGCCAGCTGCCTGTGGGCCGCCTGAGCCCACGACTCCCTAGTTGCCCGCCTCGCTCTGGCCTGTAAGCTTGGCACTCTTTGGCACCTCGTGGATCTGTCGGTTGTTTCCGCCCCATGCTCGTCCATCGTTCACTTCCTGGTCACCAGAGAATCACATCCATCAAATCAGTTCTGGAGTACTTTTAATCGATTGAACGTCTCTAGCCCCTTAACGTCCACCAGTTTAGGATGTTTACCTTGGACAATCGTACAGCACAAGCGAATTTGACAGGACAACCGAAACTCTCCCGCTCATTTGTGGCCACTGGCGGATTCACGGCGCACACCGCATCAACAACGAGGTAGGACTGTATGTAACCTGTATGTAACACCCTGGAAGCCTGGAGGCTGTAATGTGGGCCGTGAGGGTACTGATGATACCGCCGCAGCGTCAATACTGTATGTCATTGTACCTGGTGCCGTGCTACTAGTTCCACACGTGTCTAAAAGTATACTTGCGACCTCGTAACCTCCTGCGTCAGATTAGACGAGCTATTTCGAGCGTCCCGCTCAGCCCCCCATTTGTTAACCAACCAGTGAGCACTGAGAAACGGATCTTCATCACCCCTTTTTATAGAATTATTCTGCGTAAGCGGAACCAAAACGTGCGTCCGCAACATGTGAAAATTGACTACAGTTGACTACGCGAAGGAAATTTAGGAAAATGCCGCCGCCGCCTGAGTGAACAAAAATAAAGTGTCAGCAGGTGTAAGCGGTACCCTTCAATGACTGTGCAGTAACGTCTACATATTTTATAAGTACCCAATTCAGTACACTCAACTTACACTGAGAGCTCGTTGAACTTGGGTCATTCCGATGAATGGGAGGCATTGTTTGGGCGCGTGGTTCCCGACAAATATCGACATAGCCCCTTGAAGGATGGGCGAAGCCCAAGCAACGCCACGGATTGGCTTTGATGGCTTTCCCTCAATTACCTTCATACATGAGTGGATCTCTGCAAGATAGCAATGCCTCGACCTCCGCGGCAGCCGGGCTCGACTCGATTACCCTTGGACAGCTGAAAGCGATGGTGGGATCTGTTCCCAAGCCCAAGGTACGGTTAACGTCATCTTAACGGGAAATGTCGGTGGTAATTGCGGCTTGCGACGCGTTTGGATGTTTTAGCAATCGTGGTTCGACTTTGTGTACGACGATGAAGACACAGTAATGAACGAGATTGACGAATTCTACTCGTACATTGAGATGCCACAGGTGGCGGAAAACCTTAAGGCTTGGGAAGGCTCATTTACCTCAGGTGCGTCTGTTGCAGACTTCCTGCGCAATGACACCAAGTGATCTCCGCTGTAGATTGGACCAAAGCCTCGATATCGCAGCGAAAAGCTCATGTCGAGCTGCTACTGGAAAGTCTCGAGCATCGTGATGCTGAGGTCCGTTTCACCAACGCACGTCGACTCTTCTACGTCCTTCAAGGTTCTATCCACTCCCTTTCGCAAGCCGTTGCTAGGTGCTGAACTTTGGGGCTTTCCCAGGGACATTTGCGGAAACGGTCTCCCCAGAACACCAACTTCACTGGATATTCGAGAACTGCAAAGTCGTCAGGTCTGCTAATGGTGTGAGCATCATCGTTGAGGCCATGAAGATCGCGAGCTCCAAGCACGACTTGCTATGGTACCCTATCTTACCTCTCATTCACAACTACTGTTAACGCGTTGGTTTGGTGCTTGTAGTAGCCTATCTGATCACGACGCAGCGCATTTCCATATATCGGCAACAGAGAAAGCTGATTTCATCGAAGAAGTGTTGACGGAGATTTCAGTTTACCTGGGGATGCTCTACCACTTGATTGAGGTGTTCAAAGGGCACGAGGAATTCGCCGATGAGCTTAGTGAGTGCTACCCGACTTTATTGAGGTTGTGCAACCTGAGTGAATTCTTTTCAGTGAGCTTGGATCCCCCGTTGCCCGTTTATCTCTTCAACGTCGTCTCGGGCCTGCGCGACAAAAGTGCAAAAGGATATCCAATCAAGAAGGTCACTTACTTCCCTTTAATACGGTTGTTCACTACTCATAGTTGTCATAGCTTCTTTTGGTTCTGTGGAAGACGCTTCTGACGTGCTGTGGAGGTATCCGTGAACTTGCACGCGTCAAGAAACTTTCGAGGGAGCTCGCGGGATTGCCACCTGCTGCAGAAATAAGTGCGCCCCTTTTTCAGAATACAAGTTGAGCTCATGACAAGTTGCCAGCTGAGAAAATCAAATCCTCACCTCTCGACATCGAGACCTTCCGACACGAAACATCGGTCAAATACCCCACTTTCACACCTCCCCACCAACCGATACCCCAACCCCTGTCCGAACCGCCCCAATCACTAAAGCCAAACAACCCGCCGATACTCACCTCACGACTTGCCCAAGCCTACTCACCCATACCCGTCCGACACCACTACCACCACGACGACAATGAATCAACCCACACCACCGGACTTCCCCCCGCCATGCCCCAGCACTTCCAACCCCAACAAATGGGCGGCCCAGGTTATCGCCAGATGCCACAGCCCGGAACGCCCGCGCCATCCCCTCCGCCTTCCCCGAAGCCGAAAAAGCAGCAATACCAGACTGACCAGAATCGCCCGTTCTTGTTCCCGTTCGCAAAGGGCCAGTTCGGGAGGGATGCAAGATTCGTGCCTTTCGCGATTGACGAGGCGGATCGTTTGTATAACAAGCATATGTATGTCAGCTTGGCACTGTGGCAGATGTGGCGCACAAGGGAGGACTGTATCACTGCAGAGAGTGGGCTGGACCATATGCCTGGCGAGGATGAATTCCAATCATCCACTTTTACTTCGAACGTGCGTTGTTGTAAACTTCAAGGAGGTGTATGGTTTTCGAATAAGCTTCATCTTTTCTCTAGCAGGATCCCGAAATCGCGGAGCCTCTGCCGGACATCGCACTGTTGGACACGAAGGTCGAAGAAGCGACGAAGGCTTTGGAGGCGGCAGAATCTAGCGGCGACAGGAGAAGAGCAAAGGAGAGAAGGGAGGATTTGATGCGCCTCAAACGGGTTGAGCAGATTTACGTGAGTGGTCCTGATGTTTACGACGACATCACTGCTGATAACTTTCGTCTTCAGAGTTCCGTACTACCCGTGCTCTCTGGCTGGGTCCTTGTACTGCTGAAGCTACTTTTGGCCACTGTTTCGGCCAGCACGAACATGCAAGCTCCTCAGTCTGCAACGTCATCGGTGTTCCCTCCCGTGTCATCTCGTAAGAATCTTTCGACTTTTCAAAGAACCTGAGTTAATATCCTTCACATATAGCGCAAGATCAACTACCTACATCGCCGCCGACACTGGATGAAATCGACGTGACACGCCATCGCGAGATCACATCGAAGGCAGTGTCTGCAATCTTGCTCTTGGTTTTGAAATGGTTCAAGGTCTCTCGTGAGTAAACTTTTGTCCATTCGACACCAATGACGCTGATGATGTGTTAGACGTCATGAAGTTCCATCACTTGGGTCAACATCTGTTGGACACCAATTGCTTGCTGTTGATCCTGAAAATGTTTGGCTTGCAGGAGGTTTCCGCCTCCGTTGTCTCCAAGGCAGACTCCCCGGAAAACAACTTTTTCCGATACTGCCTCATCAACTTCTCCAAGAACCCCCAGCCTGTGCGTCCCGAAGACAACATGCCCCGACCGGCGAGACATACAGTTGTGAAGGTCATTACCCTACCGAACGGAGAAAAGCACGAGGAGGAGGTGGAGCAGGTCACGGAATACTCGTGGCGTAATTTCTTCTCGACTATCAACTTTGCGAAAATTATGCAGAAGCTGTCGAAGGGACGCTCGCATCGCATTTGGATGCTCGTGCAGTACAAGAGCTCGGTGTGGAGCTGTTTTTGTTTTTCATTCATTTTACGTCCTATTAATTGCATGGCTATTGACAGGCTGTACTAAAACGGGTGCTTCGCGTCATGCATCCCATGTTGCAGCTGCATGTCCTCAAGTTGATCAAGAGCCAAGTACCATTCTGCGGGCGGAAGTGGAGGCAGTGTACGTCGTCATTTGCAAGTTCGCATGAATGCTTTCTTACCTTTGTTCCTCGCAGCAAATATGAAAGTCATCACGTCCATCTATTTGAATTGTCGACCAGACCTTCGTGACGAGTGGCTTACTGGATCCGAGGTCGACGATGTGACAGATGCTCAGGTCCTTTCTTCCTTACGCATTTCCCAAAGTATACTCAATCCGTTCATTAGGCTCAAGAACAAGCCCTTCGGCAGCTGGTCAAGTTCTGTAAGTTAGCAGATTTACATAACAAACCGCAATAATTGAGATGGCCAACAGATAATAACAAGCGCTACGGCCCTACAGCGAGCTCAGCCCAGCACGGACATCTTCACAGGAGGTCTGGGAGCATGTCGCATCATCTGGAGGGTTTACATCCAGGACCAGAGCTTTCAAACCTCATTCGGCCCCTAGGAACACCCAATGTTGTCGATTCTGATGTCTTCCCCCCAGCACGCTCACAAGCCCCGGATCCTTCGATATTCCTCCCTTACATCACGGAAGACATCGCGTTTGAAGAAGAATACGAGGAGTACCTATCCGACCTGGGCTGGTCCGACGAGCAAACTGCGGATGGATCATTGTTCGCTGGTGGCTCTGCCTGGCACCGACTTCCGTCATTTGCGACAGATATGGCTGATGGCATCAGCGACAGCGAGAGTATCGTGTCGATTGGTGACCTCGGCGACGAATCACGATTGGATCCAAGTCCTGATGACCGGGATGCTGTTGACGAAAATCTCAATAACTGGGAGGTACGTCTTGGTCTGCCAGAGATTGATGCAAACCATTGATTCCTCCCCTTACCATAGCACATGAGCCCGAAGACCATGGCTGCGCTGCCCAAGTCGCCCGCAGGTAATCGACGGTCGAGTTCTGGGAGTGGGCTTCGGCCAGTACTGCCGTTTGGGCTTGAGGACGGCAGTGCTGTTGATGTTGAGGAAGAGCTAGAGGATCTTGCGCTGGGTCCCGTGCCCAAAGACCAGTCTGGCCCTTTCGCGGCGGGTGCTGGAGTGGACGAAGTGGAATACGCATACGGGTTAGTCCAGAATCTCTATCCTTCCTTCGATGACATTCATGTCGCTCCACTATCTGCTTTTTCAGGGTTTGAAGCAGGATATACATACTAACTGTGGGGAGAAGCAAGCAGATTATAGCGGTTCATTTGTTACGAGTTCAAACTACATTGTAAACGCCCAGCGCTGTGGCTGTGCCTGTGAATATTTTGATCTTGCGTGAATATTTTGGTCACTCTAGGCTCAGCCCTTCCATTATCCTTCAATTATTGCCCTCAGACCCTTTCATCCACCTACGGCCCTACTTTGTATGAAAACGAACAAGAACAGTGCGAAGGACCTATGAATATGAACACCTCATCTCTTTTGGCGGGACAAGCGCTATCGGCGATTGCGTCGGCTTCAACAAATATTCCTACAAACGCCGGCGATGGTTCTGCCACAACCAAGTCAACAGGTCAGAAGCGGAAAAGAAACAGGGCAATCTTGTGCGTCGGATTCCTTGTTGATTACTCTGAATCTACATCTAATACGTTATAGGAGTTGTCGCCGTATGTGCTCTGACCCCAATTTTTCGCTGAACTGACCTCGGACTTAACGAACTTAGTATGTCATGAGCGCAAGCAACAAGTTCAGTTCTTCTCAGCACTGATCAGCCATCCATTGAGACTGACCTCCAAATAGTGTGATCGGGCCCAGCCATGTTCCCGGTGGTGAGCATCGCCGACAAAAGTCCCACCAATCCCATAACAAAACCCTCCACAGTGTGACACGAGGAACTAAAAAGGAATGCGTCTATTTCGACCAAAATCATAAGGCGCCAAAGACTGTGTACGCGCACGTCGTTTCATTCCATTACCGTCACCAAGCGTGTTCAATTTGACGACCAGTAAAATCGACCATGTCCCAGAGGCATCAATAACTCAGCCTGGCTCACCAAGCCAAAGTCAAGCCGAGATTGACACCCCAAGTACACTAAGAGACGTTGAACCTGGAGCTCTTGCTGGTTTGGAGGCTCTGTTGCAGCTAGTACAAGCAAGCAATGTTGCCACCGGGCCAGGAATAGATCCAGATCGCAATTTTATGTCTGATCACGCTGTACAGGTAGCTGCGTCTGCGCTGGGTCAGCTCTCCCAACAAACAAATCCTTCTTCTGCAACCTCAGCAGGGCCTTTGGCGGAAATTATACACCAGGTATTCGAATTCACCCTCTCTTGTGCCGCCAATACGATTGACTGGACTCAGATCCGCGCTGTGGTCCCGGAGCCCACTCCGTTGGCGAACCTGAGGACTCACTTTCCGAACCACGCTATCACTGGCCATCTTTTATACCATTTCTTCGAACAATCATCAATCCCGTGGCTGTGGCCAATTATACACAAGCCTATCTTCGACGCATGCTATGTCACATTCTCTTCCGGTCCTCAGCCGCCTCCCCTCGATTTCTTGGCTCTTTTGGCAATGGTTTGCGCGTCATCCCTGCAATTTCTGCCGGAAAGCTCCTCTGATGTATGAATTCTTTCCGCTTGTGTACACATCTCGACTCATGGTCATTTTCAGCCCGGTCTGTTTCATGAGTACGGGCCAGGACGAGTGGTTTTGAGGCAACGCCTGCTGGAGTTTGCTCAGTCTGTTCTGCTCAGCGATGCAGGCTCTCCTTCGCTCGAAAGAGTTCAAGCGCTGATGTTATTGGCCGTTTATCAATTAGTAATATATTCCCTGCTGTCATAATTACTCAAACAGTAAACTGATAGTCTCGCGAGAACGACGGAAACCTTGCCGGTTGCTACCATTCCTCAGGTATGTGGCGCACAGCTTCTTACAAAGCACAACTGACTTCCAGCATCCGACGTCCAGCGATGTCGATACGTATGGCTCAAGCTAGTGAGGTTCATTGTTGACGTTGAGAAGTTCTGCGTTTCCTGACCCTTGGAGGTAGTGTCGCTGCACCTCGACGCACCTCATCCTTGGGAGCGAAGTCCAGCACAGGTGGAAGTCAAACGTCGTGCTTGGTGTAAGTACCGATCATATGAAGGCTTTTCTTTTCTAATAACGTATGAAAGGGACTTTGTTCAATCTGGATAGGCAAGATATTCCCTTGAATATTTTTAGTATCGTCCTCAGTGGCGTTGTATCACAGATATCTAACTATGATATATCAACGACCGTACATTATCCATGAGCAGGTATGTCGACAGGCTGCTTTCACGCTGCGTCCATTTACACATTAAAGCATTTCGACGTGGAAATACCGCTCAACCTCGATCAAATTGATGTGCGGGAGTTGGACGACCTTCAGAGCAAACCTTTGAGTCAACCCACTGATACGAGTACGTCGAGTGCAATTCTATCATATTGCTAGTCTGATCCATCTCTTCAAGCTTTTCAGATACTTCAAATTCAGTGGGCTAAATTGAGTGGAAATATATGGGACGCTTGCTTTGCAGCCCGCCGTCCATCATACAGCAATCTCTGTACTCTTGAGGGCCAAATTCAAAAGTTCGAGCTAGAACTCCCACCGTCTTTTCGGTCGGCTCTAGAGCCACCAAACATCCTCTTCCAGGTGGGCTTTTTCTTGTATATGAAATCATCCGAACTCAACATTGACATGCGTTAGAACCGCGTTCTAACTCTTCAAATATATCATGCTCGCGCGATGCTCCTGGTAGGTTAGGTTACCAGTTTTTTGTTTGCTCACTGGGCCCACGTGTATAAAATTTTCAGCGGCCTTTCCTACTTCTTCCCGCACGAGAACCTTCTCGGGGCCCCGATGCGTCTCTATCGAGCTTCCAGGCTCATGCGAGATATGTGTCCCTGATGTTCAGGTGCATTCCATGCCAGTGTCAATGCTTGCTTGTTCTTATTCCATCAACTTCAGCAAGCGTTTGTTGGCCTGGCAGCTCATTGTGCAGAGCCAGATTGACCGATGCCAGTTGCCCTGGGCTGATACCACAGTGCGGATATTTGACACTGCATGTCAGTCGTCGTTGCTTCAGGCCTACCAGTGATTTAACCCTGATTATAGTGACGTTCGCTGTTGCGATTATCGGCGACCCGACTTCCAATGATAACGAAGATTTGGAAGAATGGATATCGATGGCGCAGAATCTTTTACGAGATATTGCATCATCGAACAAGCTGACAATGAAAGCTGTCGAGCATGTCGACGCTATTCGCCGCCGAACTCGTTCCGCAATGCACCGGGGATTTGATACCTCTGCTGGACCTATCCCCATCAACCACTATTTACCGAAGGCGACACAGACTATGGCCCAACCCCAACCCTCCATGTCGGATTTATTTGATGTTCACGGCACTGAGCCTATCTGGCAGGAGGTAGCCTCGTTCTATCCAGGACATTTTCCTGGGATTGAGGTAGTCTTCAGCGAGGACGATTTCGCATCCTTAGAGCGCTTTTTGGACTGCTGTGCCCCGCAGGCACAGTTGTGATGTCGTGTCGGATACTGAATGTTTGACTCTAATTAGTATTGCGACTGTGTCAGGAACACGAATCCTTCCAAAATACTAAATTATTCAATGCTTTGAAATGTCTTATGTGGGGAGAATAGTGTGAATAGTGTCAATTGCCTCCAAGCTTCGTGAGTGCTTTCCAGTCGTGTCCATGCTTGAGAAGCGAAGTGTGCGCAAGGGGATCGTGTGGTGACCATGGCCCGTTAGTCGATCAAGCCTGTCTACTTCTTCAGGCGGATAGACGTAGTATGCACCGCGAATATTGAGAATCATTCTGACACCCATAACGCAGGTTGCCGCCGTTGAAAAACCCTGGAGTAGCTTGAGCCAGTCTCTCTGTTAAGATAGCGACGATTAGTTCGTGCAAACATCGCACGATCTTGACGGCACTCACAGAAAGAGTAAACCACACCACGGTATTCGCTGTTGACGTCGCCAAAGTTCTACACCGAAGCACATATCAATACTCGAAGAGAACCCGTGACAATGAGGAAGGCTTACACGGAAAAATATATAACGGTGTCCGCCAATAGAACGTCCCACAACTGACTTCGCGCTGGTAGCACACCCCGGAGTTGCTTAGAACAATGTCGTAGGCAGGCCCAGAGAGATAGCGCACAGAGGATACCGTCAAATACGATCGCAGGAACCCATACTGCGCGGTAATAGGTCGGAAAGTACTGTGGCGTACACATAAATACCCCAGGAAAAAATTCCCTGCGTGCTAGATAAAGGAGTGCAGTCAGTTGACTGGCGGGGGCGAGCGTCCAGAAACACCCACCGTCCAAACGAGAGTGAGACGCAGCAAGGATGATGGACGTAGATGCAATTTGTGCCACATAAAGTAGCAGGCAAGCGATGATGATATTCTGGCGTTGTTGGTATATGGCGAAAGTGCAAAATAGGTTCACGGCTTTGCGAGTGAGTCAGCTACAATCCGTTAGACGATCTAAAGAACATAGTTTGCCTTGCATAGACCAAGCGAGGACTGCAGTGCACCATCCGTGAACGATAAACCAATGTCTACCTGGTTCGTGGTGGCAACGTTAGCGTGATCGATTTTCCACAGAGATCATTGAGAGGATTTACAACTGATGGAAATGGACTGGCGTCCACATCACGAACCAATCATGAAGACGCAAAATACACGCACAACTGCAAGGCATATGATCGGTCAACATAAGCTCCCGCGATGACCGTGTACTGAACGGTTACCTCATCAGATGAAGGCTTCATGAAGTAAACTGTTGTGCGACCATGTGAATATTGGTTGCCGTTACGCAAGGGGTGTGGGACTTACGCATGGCCGAGGCGCTGTAAAAAGGAAGAGTTAATTGAAGTCGACTGGATCATTGGTAGGGACGTACAGTAGAAATAGATTGCTAAAGTAGCGGTTCTGTAAGTCAGGAAGTCTGAGCTTATGCCGCTGTTCATGGGTACTCCTTTACGCACCCACAAGAAGAGGAATTTGGCGAAGGTCCAGGGTTTATTCTGAGTGCGCCAATAAGGATGGTTCCATAATAGGAAAAATTGGCTCACCCATACGAGGTCTATCTGTAAAGAAGTGAGGGCGAAGGGTCAGGCGGAAGTGAGAATTGTCCATGAATAGACTACGGCATGCCTCTCGGTCCAGAGTGATCACTGAAATAATAAGCAATAGAGTAGGTACTTAGCCTGAAGCCGTGATTGACTTGAACACTCACGGTGGTCATAAAGAGCGACGATAGCTGGAACCACTGAAGAAGGAAATGAGAAAACGACCGACAGGAGTTGGCTCATTACACACGTTGACATATCTGAACGACTTGGGCCGCGAACACTGGGTAGGTGGCGGCCATGCGTAAAAACGAATTTAACAACGAGTGAGAGGCATGGAGGGGCCCAAAAAACCGATGATTTGTGTACGCACACTTAAACATGAGGCCATGGCTAAAGTCGCGCCGGGATGAGAGAATTCTAGACCACCCATCAGCGGTGAAGTTGGGTAATATTGTGGTGAAGCGACGGCTACTTATAGTTTAACTTGAAAAACAAATTATTAACACCGTCGCGTAAATTGTTTCTCTGAAATGGGGGAGAATGAAGTACCCTGTCCGGTGTAGTGGCCGCGCCACGAACATGGCTACCCGGCGTTGAATGAGAAGCCCTGAAATCAGAGCCTTCAGCTGCACGCCACTCTGGATAAAATATTTCTTACGATGGGGAGGTGGCTGCGCACTGCGGCCCAGAAAACTTGAACGAACCTGAAGGATTAACTGAGGTCAAATTGCAGCCCATTGTTTTGGGACGAGGTGATACCTCTTTTGCGGCTACAGCACGCGCAACCTCGCAGGGTCGTCCAAAGCTTAAAACCGTTTTCCATCAAGCTGGACTCTGGAGTGTACTTCACCTTGGGGTTGCCTTGACAATTCAGCAACGCGCCACCTGAACACGATCCCGAAGCCAATCTGCTTCCGTCGTGTCAGCTCTAATTTTCCCCCCAGAATTTACTTAAGTACAGGTTGCAAACGTACATAGGCACTCCACGCGAGCGCTGGCAGGTCCGACCAGGGCAGTAATCCAGAATATGAACTCAAGCGATATCTGTTGTATGTATTCAAGTATGTAGTGTGCCCGTAAGAGTCAAGACCAGAGGCCAAAGCCGATATCCGACGATTCGCCGAGCAATTTGGAGGTTTCCAGTGGCACTGGGCCACAGAATGGCTTGTACACTCTGAGAAGTGGGATTGTTGCACACGTTTGATGACGCTAGCGCCGTCGCTAGTGTGCACCAGCAGTATACGCTAGATGGGCGAATGAAGTTGCGATCGGCGCAGGAGGTAATCAGAGTCTTTCCCGAATTAGACAGGAATATTGAGATTTTTTGTTGGTGATACGGAGCGCACTTGTGTACTCTACATCGTATAATCAGCGAGTATTGCGGGTCCTGTCGGAAGAAAGGAGTTGTGGGCTTGGCCCGCTTTTGTTTGGGCCGTTGTGTGGGCTTTGGACGGTGTTTTATCCTGTCTTCCACAATTTGGACGCTGTCGGGGTATGTTGAACCTAGTGGCTCCTGACACACTAATTCCCCTCCTCCTCCGCCGCCACATTGTCGAATCCTCCGCGTCCCGTGAAGATGCTGCGCAGCGAGGAGGCTCAAATCGGGGAGCATTTGGGCAGTAGGGAGGTCCGTGCGCAGCGTTGGGGAATTCCCACGTCTCTGACATAAGCCCATTGATTCCTGGTTCGTTTCCCCCTGCTCCTGACCACCACCACCTCAACGACGCAACTCTCGATTTCGCCAGCCCTCTGATATGTCTCAACCACCCCAGCAGGGAATGCCGCAAATGATGCCTGATGGCACAGATATCAATGGCGCCTCCTACTATCCACCAGAGAATGACCTAACTGGCGGGTTGCCTATCAACCTCGACTCTTTGCGAGACGGACCGCCGGGCAGCAAGCCATTCTACCCCTACTCGACTCTTATCCGGTGAGTCTCTATGAAATTGGATCCTCAAGTCTCAAATGCGGGAATTTCGGGATTTGCTGGTAGTGGCACATGCTCACCCATGATACAGCTACGCTATCAAGGGATCTCCAAATCAGAAACTGCTGTTGGAAGATATCTACTATGCCATTGAGTCTCGAGTATGTTGGCATCTTGCCTCTCCGGCGATGTTTGATCATTTGAGACATTTTGTTTTTTTTACCTTTGTTTTCAGTTCCCTTACTTCAGAACTGCCCCGAATGGATGGAAAGTGAGTATACCACATCCGTTATTGCGCCACAATGGGCCAGTCTGAACTCCAGACAAGACGCGACCCCGCGTTCGCGCTGTTGTTATTTGACTGGCCCTATTTGTTGTGGAGAGTTTACAGCCTCACCCAAAACGCCCACCTTTGCGCCCCATTGCTGATGATGTCTTCTATAGAACTCTGTTCGCCATAACCTATCGCTCAACCCATGCTTTGAGAAAGTTCCCAGACCCCTCACCGATCGAGGAAAGGGCTCCTACTGGACCGTCAACGAGAACGTTGATCCTCGCACAGGCGTCCACCGCATTCGCAAGAAGAAGTCCAAGGGTGCGAAGCGAGGGTCAGAAGAAGCGGACATCGATTATAACCCCGGAGACGGTGCTTTCGATGACCCCCATGCACAGTTTGTGCAACAACCCATGCATCCAGACGATGCTGGTCCAAGCAGGCAAGTCCCTTATCCTCCTCCCTACCCGTGAGTGGAGAGCGCGCAGCATGGTGTTTCTTGGGCTCTGTCTTACCCATTTGCACAGTTTCGACCCTAATTTCCAGATGATGGGCGGCATGCGCTTCCCTCCTCCCGTCCCGCCTATTCCGATCAATATGGAGGAGGGTCTGGAGTTGGACGAGCACGGCAACGTCAACTGGCGTCTGGCCTGGTTGAAGGAAATTGGACATCTCCAGCAGGTGACGGCGGAGCAGGAAAAGGCGGGTGTGGATCCGGAGTGGTATAGGATGATGCTGTTCCGCGTTCGGGGAGCGTTGATGCCTCCGCCCATGAACCCCGAGGCGCTCATTCACGGCATTCCACCTCATATGGCGCCGCCGCCCAACCCAGCCGATGTACAGCAGCAGCAGCAGCAACAACAACAGCAGGCTCAGCCGCAGTGATCGTCGAGGCACCTCTTGCCTCCATTTGATTCTCGGTAACGACTGTGAACGGCATGTGTGTGATAGATAACTTCCAGTAATGCTCCTAAACTAGATATAAGTACGACTTGCCAACCTTGGTGTTACATATGGACAACGATCCGATCGGCCGAGAAATTTGGAAGCTGAGTCATCGTGAGAAATGCTGGCTTTCTCAGCATCCTCAGCATTTGGCACCCTGTCTTCATATCTTCTTCTCTTCTTCTGTTAAGTACTCCTTACAAGACCCCTTCGACTCATATCGTCGCAGTCAATGTCGCCTACCGCTATCACTGTAGCTTCTGTGGATCTGGGCGTCCCCTCAGTGACGGCTCCATCTAAGGGATCTGCCCTGGTGATCGGCTCGCTATCTACAGCCGGGGATGGAAAATACCAATCGCTCATTTCGCAATTGGAGGGGACACGGCGGGTGGATAAATTAATGCTCGATAGGTTGGTGGACGGAGGTACGTCGACGTGTCCACAATATTCGAGGAAATGTCTCACGATCTCCCCACGCTAAGCCACCACGCTAAGCCAAGGCTCCTACTCCTCCGTCCACATCACCCTTGCGCCAGACAACTACCAAAACCTTACACCACATCTCCCACCTCTTCTCTCCCAGCTGCTCACAGGTCTTACGCCTCTGGGCACACTGCACCTTCTCAACCTCTCTGCCGCAATTCAAACCCTTCCCTCAGAACTCACTCTAGCTGGTTTCCAAGTGCTTTCCACTCTCCCCCATGAGGGATCCATCATTGCACAGAAGCCAGATTATGCGCCCGCGGCCTCCCTCTCCCTTAAAGCAGCCGCCGTGCCACTCCTGAAGCGCAAAAAGACCGACCATGCAGCGAAGAAGGCATTGTGGTCCTTCAGCTCCCCTGCGACGCCTAAAATTGACGCTGAGGCGCTTTTGACGCCTGCGGATAAAGCCCGGCCGGTGCCCACATGTGAACCTGTCGACCCGGCGGCACCGCGGCGGAAGAAGGCGTGCAAGGGCTGCTCGTGCGGGCTAGCAGAGCTCGAGGAGGAGGAGCGCAAGTTGAGCAAGGTCGTGTTTTTGGATGGATCGATAGACGGAGAGCCGAGGGCTATTGCGCAGGACGAGCGGGAGAGGCTTATCCGGGCAGCAGGTGCGGCGCCCAAGGCTACGAGTAGCTGTGGGAGCTGCTTCCTCGGGGATGCATTTCGGTGCGCGGGTTGTCCATACCTAGGTGCGTTCCGCCGTGGTGGTCATGCTCTTTTACTAACCTCCAACCTCAGGTCTTCCGGCATTCAAGCCGGGAGAGAAGGTAGAGATCGACTTTGGAATGGATGATATTTGATCGTCTTGCATTTTCGAGATGACCCACAAGCTTTAAAATGGCGTTATCCGCGTCGCATCTCTGCTGGATCCAACTGGAGCCATCACATAGGATGTATCTATCAAGCTTAAATTACCCGCTTGTACTTAGACCATGTAACCCTGTGTACTATTCATTCTGGCACAATATTAATCGTTATCACCTGGCAAATCGCGTGCTGAACCAAATCAGGTGAATTGACGGGAGAGTTGCTGGTCGGCGTCGTCGTCGTCGCGCAACGCCCCTGTCCACGTGATTCGCGGAAGAAAAACTGAACTGGTCGTGACTGCCAGTGCCAGAGGTCTTCAAGGTCTTGCCTTGGTCCTGCCTTTTGCTCCCAACCTCATCATGGCGGACACACTCTTGCCAGACCAGCAACCTCAAGCTAGCACCAGTGCAGCCGCCTTAGCGCTTTCTGCCCCACGGAAAATGTGCAGCATATGTAACCACCGCTACTCTATTTACACTTGCCCCCGTTGCGCGGCACGCACCTGTTCCCTGCCGTGCTCGACGGGACACAAGGCCGCGACAGGGTGCACAGGTGAGCGTGACAAGGTCAAGTATGTCCCGATGAACCAGTACGGGTGGGGTACTATGATGGACGACTATGTGTATTTGGAGGAGGTGGGGCGGCGCGTGGGTGATTGGGGGAAAGAGATTGTGAGGGGTGGGTATGTGATACAAGGCGCGAGTGCCATGGGGAGAGGCAGGGGCAGGGGCGGTAATATCAGGGGGAGAGGGAGAGGAAGGGGCACGACGGTGGGTACAGCGAAGCGTGAGATCTTGAAGATGCAGCTTGACGCGAGGGACATCGACATGGATCTACTACCCGTCGGGATGGAGCGGCGGAAACTCAACCAGTCGTATTGGGAGCCCAAGTGTGTTCTCCGTTACTTGTTCATAGGGACAATCAAATTAATAAAATCCATTACTCTCTCCTTCTGCATCACGAAGAACACACACGGCATTCCTGACGATAGAATTCAGAATTCACCCGCCGCGTGACCCGCTGAAGCCCTCTTCCCAACCACTTGACCCACCCTACGTTCTCCTCACACACCGAAACAGCCTCACCACCCCACTCCTCACCTTGACGAGGCAAATTACCGAGCGCGCGTTGTCCAAGAAAGACGGTGCTGCACCCTCATGGATTCGACGCCTCATCTTGCCCGACCCCGACGACCCTGACACTTTCACACCTCCGCACTTCGTGATGACAGCCCAAATGGACCCGCATGCAGTCGTGCACCAAAAATCCTCGCGGACGCGTGCAGCGTACTACCGCTTAGACCCGACCCAGACACTCGGGGTGCTTCTGCGGAACACGCATTTCGTGGAATTCCCGACGATTGAGGTGTGGGAGGAATTCAGCGGGACAGTGGTGGATGTGGAAGGGGCGGTGACGCAGACGCTTGATGATGACGAGCTCAGACCGAAGCGGAGAAAGCTTACGGCGAAGGCAGGGAGGCAGGCGATCAACGGGCTTCTAGGAGGGTACGGAAGTGAGGATGAGGAAGAGGCAGAGCCGAAGGGCGGGCTGGCTTTGCTAGATGGGTATGCGGGGAGTGATGATGATGGCGAAATACAAGGCGGGGATTCCGAGGCCAAGGAGGATGCGGGAGAAGAGGAAAATGTATTAACCGATTCAGATGACGACGTAGAGGTGGAGATCGACCCAGCGGTCTTGATGGAACTCATGCGGGCACGAGGGGAAAGCTGGACACAGGCTGTTGGGGACGACGATGAAGTTGATTGGGGTGCATCGGGTGACGAAAATGAGCCCCAGTAGAAATGATACCTGTTTGGCCCGCTGTCTTGCGATTGGTTAAACGTCCTGTCGCCGGAGGTCCAGCAAGCCTTTCATGAAGAGCTGGACCTCGAGGACAGCATTCACGGATTTACTGAGCGGGGTCTCCTGCGTATTTCGAATCGGAGAGGCGGTTTTGACCTCCACTTCCCAGAGAGTGTCAGTGTGCGCTGGGGTGGGCTGCTGTGTTTTCGGGTCCACCTTGATTTTAGGTTGTTTAGAGTGCGAATGATGCATCACGGATAAAAGCACACCTGTTCTTGCTGGAACATGAGGATGATGAGCGAGCCGCGTCGGAAGACATAGCCACGCTTGTAAATCTGCGAGCGCCGACTGGGTGGAGATGAGCATTCGTCGCACGGGAGGCCGTCGATGGATGCCTTACAGGTAGCCCAATGCAGCAGCGAAACTCAGTGCGTCTCCCACAACCTGGCATGTGGCCCACGGACGCACAGTCGCCTCGGGGTGTACCCGAACCGACTCTGGCTTTAGATATGAATATAAAACCCTAATTGCGCGGCCATTCTTCAGCGATGGTTTGGAGATCGAAGTGCACATACCACCCAGAGTCCGGTTCCGTCAATTCTTTCTTCGCTCGCAGGATGACAGGCTCGCCGCCGGTGTCGCGCTGGTGCTGCGCGTCGAGAGGCTCAAAAACGATTTCGCGCGTGTGCATGGGCCGAGAGGACTCGCTGTGGAGAGTGATGCGGTTGAGGATAGCTTTGAGGTCGCGAGAGAAGAACTCCCCAAACAAAGCGACTTCGTAGAAATGTGACGACATGAGGCCTGTAGATAACTGGATTATATGAAGGCCGTGGATGAGAGGAAATGCAACGCTTTACTGTGATTGGACGTTTACTAATTATATAGGGTAATGCGGGGTCCTTGCAATTGCAAATGCCATTGTCACAAAGACGAGACAACAAAATCATATAAACTCTTCTCTTCTGGTTACTGTCATGAGCCCGCTGCCTGACAACCTAACCTGCAAACCTTCCTGAGTCACACCATGAGCTCGAAGGATTCTCTACATTCGAGCTCGCGGTCCCATGTGTCCAGCTCGTCCAGTACGTCGCGTCCTGGTCTCACTTCAAGGCACCAATCTCTGATCGTGTGTTGTCCAGCACCCCACTCCATACGCTCCGATCACACCAGACAGCACGCAGATCATTCCAGACGCCAGAAGGAGCCCTCACGACGAGATGGCGAGCGCTCCAAGCGGGACACAGATTACCTCCAGTACTACCAGTCATCAATAGCCGACGGACGACCTGACGAAAGTGACAAAGAATCCGCTGGGTCTCAATTAACGCGCCAGACCTCTGGAGGCTCAACATCGCCTTCAGATTATTCCGATTCGCAGGTGACCGACCTTCACACCACCGCTGCACTTTCCGTCTCGTCATCCCAAACAACACGGCGATCAAAGGCACCTTCAGATGGGGGGTCCGACCGGCGAAGGCTGGCCATAGTCGAGATGGATCCTTTGGACGATTCGCCGCCAGCGAAGTCGAGGGATGGACACTCACAGGGGGAATCTGTCAGGTCGCGGCGCAGGGTCCCTGCAAATCTGGCTGGTCTGGCTCTCGTCGCACCACCAGACGCGGCTCCTAAATCCTACTCGCATTTAACTCCTCCAATCACCGCCTCGGTCAATGGCGACGCTCTCTCGACCCCTCGCGATTCCACGCATGACGACCAGGGGCACCATAGATCTGCATCTGAAGTCACAAACGCGAAGGCCACAAAAGCCCCGTCCCACGATGCTCACACTTCGGGAACCGATCGGGTGCATGCAACGTCGAGAGGGGCATTAGCTGGGCCACAGATTCTTGTCGAAGGCAACGCACTGACTCCGCCTGGTGACCAGCGTTCGCGACAGTCACGGTCTCCATCTCCAAGCGCCGTCTCAGATGCATTTCATCAAGCACCCGGACTGCTTTCCCCCGTGCAGGAACACGCTAGACCGGGGATGACCCGTAGTGAAACGCTGGTTGTAACGCCTGAGATCGGCGAGGAGGAGGAAATAGGTGCACGAGTGGCCGCACCGGTGGTTATAAGTTTAGAATCTGCAGGTCCGTTTCGAAGAAGGGAAGGTCCTAGTTCAAATCGAAATAACGGCGCCAGTACACACGCTGTCGCGCAGCCTGTCTCTGCCACGTCATTCACCTCGCAAGACAGATCATATCTGCACTATCAACCTGGTAAGTCACAGTTCGGATTTCATCAAAAGGGTTCCAGAATTTAATCTGATCTTGTGCAGGTACCCATTCAACGGCTGGACCTCTACCGCCCCCTCCTCGAGCCATGTTTAACATCGACACGAACTCTCCTGCCCCTCCCCGACCTCCTAGGCTCAACTCTCCCATGGCGTCACGTACTAGAGGCGATATTGAAGCTGTCAAAAAGGCCTTGCAGCTGCCTGCCTCCGTGACCGCCGCCCTCGCCTCCAGATTACCAACATCACCAGCCAAAATATACACCGAGTCTCCCGAGGTGAGAACTTCACGTCTCGAGGGGTCGGCTACGGACAGCGAGGCATCAACGTACGTGCTGTCTATCATCTCGGTAAAGCATAAAAGTGTTGACAAGTTGACATGTGCATACTTATTAGCAGATCGACAAACAACCCAGAGTTATCCCCTGTCAGACCAGTGCACAGACGTGAAGGCGCATTTGTACCATCCTCTTTGAGGTCGACTGCGACACATTCAGACTCGGACATGCCCCCATCTCAGACGGCTTCACGTTCTGTCGTTACACCGCCAGACCGTCCACATGGCGAAGTCAAAATTCTGGAAACCACGAAGTCTGCAACTTCCAGCCACGGCGACCACAATGACGACGACGTTCCACCCATCACCGTGGAGCGTTCAATGCAGCGCATTGATGAACAGGAGCTGGAGGATGAACGGCAGGGGATCGACCATACAAGCGATTTGAATGAAACGCCATCTGCAAGCCGGCAGACGTCCGACGACTTGTCAATAGGGAGCGGATCGCCTGACTTAGGAGATACACCCAGTCCGCCGCCTAAGAGTTTAAGGAACAGTCTCACCAAAAATCTACGACGGCTGTCATCATCACTTCCCCGCACGCCCTCCCTATCCTCGAAATCGCGCCGCTCCAGTGGGACATACTACCCGTCGAGAACACCGTCTCCGTCAATGTTCCCGCGCACGGCTCGCCCAAAGATAATATCACAGCATCCGCCGGCGATGTTCTGTGCGGAGATCACTACAAGAAAGACGTCATTGGAACGATGTGCGCTTTACGCACAGAAGATCAATGAACTGTACATGTACGATTCCGGTCTGGAGGAATGGATCATTGAGACCAAAATGCGAGGTATGTATTTTAATCAGCAATTATACGTCTCATCTGACGCAATTGTACAGCGAACAACATTCGCCCCACCGTCACATTTTCCCCACCTGCATTTACACCTCAACCCAGGCACACATCCCGCTCATCGATGATTTCTGACGCAACATTCCCTCGACGCCCAGACGCGTCAACAGCGACCGACCTTTCAGTCAAAACGCAAGACCTCGCCCCCGCCACGCCTCCCACTCTCCCCTACCCGTCCCTCGCCAACCAGCACATGTACCGCTCTCGCACGTCATCATCCATCGCCAGTGCCACTTCAGTCCGCACTCTTGCACCTACACCAACGTCAACGAAGACAAGCTTCTTTGCCTCCCTCGGCCGCAAAGCCAGTATGTCGTCCACCAAGAAACCTGGTCTCAGCGACCTCACGCCACAACCCACTACCTCACCGGCCCGCCTCGTCAAGGGGCCTCCATCCACCCCGCGCGTCATCAACATATCCGCCGCGCCATCCGTCCCCGGAGGCCCACGCGCCGCGCCAAACCACCACCGCGCGGTGCGCTCGCAGACCATCATGACTACTACCAACCCTTTTGCGTCAAACGCGGCCGCCACATCTGCAGAGCGCAACGAGCTCTCGCGCCGCCCATCGTTGCATGACATCAACGTGTCGACGCCCGAGCCCCCAGTTATCGATATCGCTGCAGACCCCGAGTTCGTGCGCCAAGTTGATAAACTTGTGCATTTATTACCCGATGCGGACCGCGCTGTGTTGGCTGGTTATCTGCGCCGCGCGGGCCAGGATATCTTGGCCATTGGCCAGTACTTGGAGGATGAGAAGAACGGGACAATCAAGTCACCATGGCTTTAGTGCCTCGGCGCTGAGTCGAAATCGAAATGTATTCTGTCAGTACTCAGTTCACGTTCATTGTCTTCAACGCTGTGCTTGTTTTATGCTATCCTCTACCACTGCCCTTCATTCAGACTCTTATTTAAAGATTCGATTGGACTTTGTCATGGATTCTACGCTGGACCACTTTTACCCTACCCAAACACATAAAAGTCATGTACAACGACGACCTTCCAAATAATGCAAGCACTTTGATGTGATGATCGAAGAACGAGGCCTGCCAAGTTATCGAATGACAGCCGGCCTAAACTTGCTACCAGTACGGCGAGGGCCGCCTGCACTATTGTTGAAACCTGTGTTGAAGGTCATGTCAGCCAGGAGAATTTTTCGTCGTCAGTCTGATTCCAGGCACCCTGGATGCCCTGTTGGTTGATTCGATGCTGATGAGGAGGACCAGCCGTCCATCCTGCGCCGTTGCCGGAGACGCGGACCCCGCCTTGATGAAGCAATTGGTTCTCGACCTCGTTTGCACTGTCGGACTGGTCAGTCCCAGATCGGTAGGACCGCTCCGTCGGCGCGCTAAACGGTTGGCGGTGTGATTGCTTTCGGGCGTGGCCTTGTGCTTGTTGATGTTGAGCCCAAGCCCCAACGTTTTGTTGCACGTGTGGTTGACCTTGTGGTAGGAAGTTCATAGTGCGGTTGACAAGGGGCGTTCTCTGTATCTTAGAACAAATGAACCAGAAGGACAATCCGAGAGAGAAGAATGTGACGAACTCCGTTAGCCTCCAACCCGCCCGCGACCGTAGCCCCTAGGGTGACGTTGTTCCCCATGTTCATCCCAAATGCCCTTTGCTGCTTGCGCTGCTGTTGCTCGTCGTTCGTGTGACCAAAGCTGGAAAGCCCTTCGTGCCCAGCACCAGCAGGGTGAGGCGCGAGGAGAGCTCTACGTTTGAACTTGTCATGTACAAGCTGGCGGTTATCGTTATAGTTGATCAAGTCAGTGTATGAAGAAATTTAATCCTTATGTACCTTGAGTTTTTGATACTCCTTCTCTCTATCCCTCGACGCGTCTTGAAGCTCCCGCGTCTTCCTTCGTTCCAGTTCGAGGTCGCGTTCGAGTTCTGTAGTTCGGTCGTAATTTCAATGGTCAGCGGGATTGAAATCACTCACCGGAAGTCTTGTTATTGAGAAGAGAGATCTCGCCGTTGGCTGCGAAAGATCGTGTGCAACAGCATATCCGCGTATTGACACTGTAACTGACCTTCCCGAACAACGTTTTCGAGTTGCTTCTGAAGCTGTGCGTTTTTGTCGTTCAGACTACGCACCACTGCTTGCTGGAATGAACTATGAGAGGTCACTATGAACAACCATGTATAGTGTGAAAGTATCCCACTTTTCTTGGAATATCTGGTATTGCCAAAAGGAAATGGCGCTGAACATGGACGTGAGCGATAATCTTCAGCAGTAAGTGAAACATTGACCGAGAACATATCTCCAGGATTATCGATGGAGTGAGGCCAGAAAGAACAGACTGATTAACCAATTGAGTGCCAAAACCTGAATATATGCTTCGCCTCTCACCGTTTTATAGTCGTTGGAAGGGTGAAGTGAGCAGACCTGAGGTCGCGCGGTGTGAGAAAGACTTGACTGTAGTTTGCTACCGACGCACAACGACATCATCACTAGAAAAGGGATCAGATATGGACAAGGTAGAGCCCCCTCGGATTTACGGCTCGGCCAGAGAGGTATCACAGGCTAGGAAGGTTGGTTAGAGAAAGCTAGGCCTAGGAGCGGATATACGAGGTACCTGGGCAAAGGCGAGCCGCACTGAATAGTTCGTTGGCGCATTCAACTTCAACATACGCGTCAAAAGATGTGGCATGAGGACGACTGGTTCATAGGACATACCACAAAATATATGCGAGCCTGAGATGTTGTACACATGATATTTCAAAGGATTTACGGTCAGAGAGATACGTACATGTTGTCTGATCATGCCAAAAGAATTTCAGCCTGTAGTCATCGGATTCAGAAGCCACTGGAGATACGCACAACTACGGCCTTATCTATGAGCGATTGTCGGCAGGTCAGTCGATTACACTTTAGATCTGTTTCCATTCTCCTATCCACAGGAAGGGGCTGTCGATGAATGTGTGCTTCAGCACCTTCAGTTCAGCAACCAGTTATGCCCGTGGTAGTCAGAGAGTAAGTGGTAGCTGGCTGAACCCGGGGGGCCGGTACGCGAACTGAATTTGGCATCACATGACTAAGAAAACATATCACGTTTCAAGTCGATAAATAAGCAGTAGCGCGTCTCATCGTACCCTGCCAGCCTATATGCAAATTGTATGTACGGGTGCGTGATTATACTGAGTACAGAATAAATAGGGAGACATGTAACAGTAGGGTCTATGGGTGGTGCTCAAGAGATACAAAGCAGCAACGTAAAAAGTGTGAAGGTATATTACCTGAAAAAAATTATAACCACGTCAAAGGAATCGCTAAGTTGAAATCATTCCCGAGCCTTCATCATCGCCAGCGAATATGTCATTGAAGATCTCCTTGCCCTCAGTAGGCAGCGCGGGTAATTGGAAAGGAACGATAGAAGGGTCGTCTCGAGATTTCTTGATCCTGCGGATGCGCTCCTCGTTCCAAATACGCTCCAGAGACTCTGTCAAACTCTTGAGCCCAAACAGGAATCCTCGATCGGGTTGATCAGGGTAGTGGGGGGGGAATCTGGCATAAAGGAGCCCGGTGTCTGAATCAACTTCGGCTTGATAGCCGTTTGAGCTGGAGAAGACGTCGTGACGGGTGCGATTGTCGAGGTTGTCATAAGGAAGCCAATCCCTACCCGTAGTCGTGTGGGCGAAATCCACAATGCGGACGTTAACTTCGCCACGTTTCCTTCGACCGTTTGAGCGTTTGGCAACCGAGCCGGAAAGGAGATCCTCGCTGTGTGATCGACGCAAAGAAGGTTTGTCGGTGTTGTCGGTCGCCTTGAGCGAGCGGCGCTCCAGCGAATCGCCACGTTTGCTGCGGGATGACGGGTTTTCGAGAACAGACGCCCGGAAACCCTCCTGCGATTCTTGATCCCCATCATAGATAAGGAGAAGGCTGCAGCCGTAGAACCTGTACCCCTTCAGGCGGTTGATGATGCCAGCCAATGCGTACAACTTCTGGAGCAGAACAGGAATCTGGTATGCCAACAGACGCTGCCCATTGTGGAGAAAGGATGCGAGCACAGAATCGAATGCCTCAGTGCGGATCTCTCGCCCCTTATATTTATCTTGGGTCGTGTAGGACTGCGAGAGCTCGTTCCAAACCTTGAAATATGTAGACGACCAAATCAATAAGTACTGAAAAGACTTGACTCACCTGCATACCGCACACCCTAACCCCCAATGAGCGACTTGTAGTTCTATCACACTTCTTGCGCTGGCTCTTCTTTTTCGCCGACGTCGCGTCCATGCCATACTGCCGCGTGCCCATCTTGAGGTCCATGACGCAAGGATGTTTGAGTCGCCCAGTCAGGTCCTCCATCAGGATGAAATGGTTTTGACGTGTCACAGCTGGGTCGACCTCAGTGTGCTCAGAGATGGGGGCTTGTGCTGGAATCGCCGAGCGCTGGAAGGCAGGTGGAAGCGCATTTGGGAGAGATTCGAGGGAGCGCGAGCGACTCCGTCGACGCCTGATAGAGGGGGAGAGCTTGACGGGGTCAGCGGAGTCAAAATCCATTTGAAATACATCGTTGCCCCCTTGCGCAAGATCCAGGGACTCTAATTCATCGGTGGCGATGATGGAACCACTCTGGATGCGGCGTTTGGGGGTGTCACTATCTGAGTGAACCTCGCGGGCAGAGTCGTCGTGTCTAATCAGCTTCTTTGACCTTCGAACGCGATCCTTGAACGACCGAGGAGTTGCGTCTCCCTCGCCATCTGCATCCCCTTCATCCTCTGTCCTCGCCGACCCCGCCCATCGTCCTCCTGTCCTCCTTCGGAACCGGCGCAGAACGCTGCTGAAGACGTGGTCCTTCAAGCGTGTATTGACCACCGTGGAGCCGGTACCGCCGAACCATGGCGAAATAGACGGCCACACAGGCCGTTCGGAGTTGAAAGGTCGAATTGGCGGTCGAGTATGAGAATGCATCACGGAATCACGCTCTGTGTTTGAATGCTCCAAACCAGGTGGGAATGCACGTGTATTTTGACTAGGAGAATTAACGGGAGTGGGAGCGTCGATCTCGTTGGAACCATATGAGGGATAGCTTGCGAGGGGGCTGGGCTTCCCCTGTGCAATAGAGCTAAGCGTCGGTGTTGAGGAACCAAGATCGGGGCTAGAGGCGGTACCTGAATTGAGGTAACCTCGACGCAGTTGTCTCCTCGCGACTGTAGTGGACCCGTTGGGCACAGAATAAGAGAGGGAGCGATGGCGGCTTCCTCGTAGCATCCATTCTGGCACAATGTGGCGGTTGCGATCGAGTACTACTTCGGGCATTTCTGCTTCATCCGTGTCCGTGTCCGTGTCATTGTCATGGACCACAGGATGGGTGTGGCGTCCTGGAATCGATATGCTACCAGGTGTGAGGGTCGCCTCAGCAGATAGGTGCCTGATCGCGGAACGAGACGGTGATCGATTGGAGCTCGGTGATGGTTTTCGAGACCCGTTGGTGTGTTTTGGGACGCGCCGGTAACTGACGAGCATGACACCCAAGTATCGCGGGATAAAATCCAGAAGCGGTGGTGCCTCGCGCTCGACCGATTCATAGAAGAGATTTTCGCGCGATACAAGAGGCTACAGAAAGAGAGGTGTGCACCGGATGAGTCCGATTCACAATTAAGAAAGTACAAAGGATTGCGAACCTTGCAGACAGCTTGCTTAGTGAATTTATAAATAGCGCTATGCCCGCCGACTTGATTTCGAAATGGGCGGAGGGGGATATGTGGTAGATTCTCGTGTATATGCATATCGCGATCAAAATGAACCGGTAAACTAGCCTTTCCTGGTCCATCACGATGGGAGTCGTGTCGTGAATAGGTTAGCGATAATTCATCATTGGCGTCTTCTACAGAGAGAATTGGAGAGGGAAGCAAGGCGGAGGGGGAGTGGGTGGAAGTGGTGGAGGCAGATGTAGTTGCCGAGGCTGTCTCCCAAATCGACTCGTCGTCGGTCGACCACGGCGAAAAATATGTCGTTTCTTCAGGGGAATGTATATCCTGGTCGCGGATAGGAGGAACGACTTGAGTCAGGATGGGGGTAGGGGATCGCGAGTGACATGGCGACGTCTGCGTGAGCTGAACGTCGAGGGCAGTAGGTCGAGGATAAACTGATCTTGGACATGGTTCCAACGGTTCGTCGAGATAAGAAAATGATGACCCGGCACGGCTTGGGGGCGAGCGGGAAGGTGAAGGCGAAGGTGGGTAGACACGGGAGCGCGGGCGCTTGGATGGGGAGGTTGGTTTACGAAATGTCGAATTGAGGGTCAAAGAGTTCAGATCAGACAAAATGCTCCTGTCGTCTTCATCCACTGTGTGTTCGCGCCGCCTACCCCGCCCGCCCTCCAGTCTCGTAGCTTCCATGCACCATTGTGTCAGGTCAGTTACGCTGGACTCTCGCATCGATGACTTGCGCTCCTTCACACGCGAATCATCTTCTCGCGCACTGTCCCGTGTCCTCACTCGCTCCAGAGCCGTCGAACTTCTCTTTCGCCTGACTGCTGCTGCCTCACGGTCCGGCCACTCCGACCTCTTCACAAACTCAAACTGCGGCTCTGCAAGATCCGCCGGCTGAGATGTGGGGTCAACTCTGCCAGATGGCTCGCATAGTTTCGCATCTTCAACGCCTGTCGTCTCCTTGAAAAGTTGCAGAGTCGCCGCAACTTTACGTCCAATTCCTACTGTTGTGGTCTGCGATGGGTTTGTCTCCGGGCCAGATGGGGGGGCTGAGGAAGAAGACGAAGAGGCTGAGCTGGATCTTCGAGAATGATGGCGAGCGGTGTGCGGCGGAGAGAAGGCAGTGGCCGTTCCTAGCGCAGAGGAGCTTGAGGGTAGGGTCAAAGCGCGGTTGGCGGCCTTGCGCGGCGGCCGCTTGGTGGGCATGGTAAGCTGAGACGATTTCTCGGTCATGTAGCCATCGGAATCTGTCGCATCTCCGTTGGAAGTGCGCCAAGGAGTCGTGGGTGCAAGAGAGCGAGGTTGGCGGAGAGCGAGGTTGGATGTAAGGAGTTTATCTGCTACTTCTGTTGATTTTGGCGGGATATTTGCGAGTCGCGGCGAAGAAACGGCTGTGGCAGTACCCGAGCTGGGAGGAGAGAGGGGGAAGCGAAAGTAGTGTTGCTTTGTTTTATGAGGGCCAGGGGCTATAGACTGCGATGAGCTGTTACCGGCGTGCTGATCTTCATGCATTGGACTGGAGGCGTGGAGATTAGGCCGTGGACTCGTATGGCCTACAGACCACAAGAAATGGGGGAAAACTAGAAGACAGTGGAAAAACCACGGACTAAAGCGTTAAAACGAGATAGCAGCGGCCAGAATAGGTGACTTACAGGAATACAATGGGTGGGACTCTGACTGGGCAGGAGGTGGTGATATCACAAGAAGCACCACGTGCTCACAAAGGGCTCCTCCGTCGGCCGTAACGTTAAACCTTCACTTGAACTTCAGGCTACTTCAGGAAAATGAATCAGCAAACGTTCAACCTGTTCGAATCGCATTCGCTCAACATTTATCTTGTTAATTGCGCGGCAACGCGAAACGCACGTTTGCAAGTTCCGACACGCTCACTCGGTATTTGCCGTCTGCAACCTGCTATAGGGTCCACGTCCTGGATACTCCAGTGTCCAGAGTCGTGTTCTCGGTGAACTGGAACTGCTACCCGTTGAGTCCAACGTTTATCAGCTTCTCCTTTCAGTGAATGTGGAGACCACACCAGTAGCTTTAACTTAGCTTCTATTCATGCTCGTCCACATGGACTAGGGCGCGTCGCTTTCCCATCGATTTCTCCTCGGTTCTTTCATTTCCTGCATCGATCACAAGTATCCCCCATATCCAGCGCATCTACCCAGATCATGAGCCTCTTTTCCCTTTCCACTTTCCACCCTGTGGAGGCAAAAGTGACCAATACATGGCAGAACATGGCAAGAATATGGTGCAACCTGGAATCTCCGGCGTTCTAAACCGGTACCCTTGAGCGGTCGACGTCGCTTCCAACCCTTGGGTGCCTTGACTTGGCTATCCTGGTCAAATCCTGGTTACTCCCGAGTGACGATCCTGACACTGAGCAAGTTAACTGAGGCCTGAGCGGCATGAGTCTGATCGAATTGTAACAATGTAAGTGCATGTGCGAGCTGCGTGTGCAGTATTTATGTGCGGGCGTGTGCAGTATTTGATGCTAGAGATGACAGTCCTAATTTACGATATACATACTAAGTATGTGGTACTAATGATAATTTACCATCCACGTCCTCGTCCACGTCCTGCGTTGTAAGGGGCTCCTCCTCGGCTGTTGCCTTGATATGCAAGCACGTTGTTAGCAACTGGCGGGGCACCATGACCACCATAACCGCCATAACCGCCATAACCGCCATACGAAGTTTGCGCGCCGCCGCCGCCGCCATATCCCCCGCCACCACCACTGCCACCGCCATATCCCCCGCCGCCATATTCTCCTCCTCCATATCCTCCATAACCGCCTCGGGATGGAGGAGGGCCACCGCGACCAGAACCATAGCCGCCGTAACCCTGCTGTGCAGGTGGGCCGCTATATCCACCACCACCGTAACCTCCACCCCCATACGACTGCGGCTGATAGGGTGCCCGCGGTGGTTGCTGATAACCGCCACCGCCCCGACCACCCCCATAACCGCCACGGCCTCCACCACGGCCGCTTCGGTCATTCTCGTACGAGCTCTGGGAGTTGCTCCCGTAGTTATTAGGGCGCGAGTGGTACGGGTCATTCCTGGGACGATCAGCACCTCCGTTAGCCCAGTTGCCTTGCCTTCCGTTGGCGCCCTCATTGGACCAACCTCCCCGTCCACGTCCGCGCCCACGACCGCCACTCCTCGTAATTTCGAGGTCCTGTGACGAAAGGACTCGGGGTGCCCTTTTCACGCCCGGAAGCATTATGGAGCGATGAGGAGTGAGCTGCCTAGGGAAGAAATACAACGCAGACAAGGAACGGTCGTTGTTTATGTCCGGCAAGCCTTCTTTCTCGAACGGCGCGTAGTACGTGGATCCTGGAATGCAGTCTGGATTCCGCAACACACTTCCACTGATACCGCCGGTCAGGCTTGCATCGATGGGCACGGGCTAAAAAATAACGAGTAAGATATGAATAAATGAAGGCGACAATAATCTTACGTTTTGGTTCTTCCGTTTTCCGTACAACGCCTCGTAGAATGGATAGACCGGGTGCTCATTAGATGCAAAGATGATATCGTTGCCCCATTTATTGCGTTTGACCTCTTCTTCAGTAAGGTTTCCGTATTCCGCCGCCATCGCATCCAACAGACGCTCGGGATCGATAAAAGGAAGAAGCGCAACGCCCTGCCAGGCCATTTTCTTTCCGTTCATGTCGATCTCGAATGTCGGGGGATAGAAGTCAATGATAGGCGAGTCCTCATCAGTCATCAAGGAATGGAAAACCGAGGGGATATGCTGTTTACTGGAAAATGAAGGTAAGTGTTTTGAAGGGCAAGCAAGGAAGCAAAACACGCACCTGGCAGCGGGGAACACACCCATAAGCTGTTCGAAAGGCTTGAAAGGTTGGCCGAGGATGAATTTGAGGTCCAGTTTTTCAACCTCCAGGAAATCCGCAGCGAAGGGGGCAAAGTGGTAGGGATAGTACCATTGCCAAGAAGGGGTCTGAAATTCGAGTTAATATCAGAGCTCGAAACTTTGAGAAAGCACGTACTCCTTGATAGTAGTATTGGAGAACCCAAGCCAAACCTTCAACGTACGCTTTGGTGATACTGGAAAGCGGTCATGAATGTAGATGCGGATGATTAAGATAAGTACACACCCTTTCCGAAACTCCGTGTCCGTCAGCTCGACTCCGAACTTCTGCCTGTAGTACCGTTCTTTGTACCCAGGTTCCCATAGCCTGCAGGAGACGTCAGCGCAGCAACCAAAACATGCACATTTACATACACGTACTTGACCGTGTCCTCCTGCTCAACTGTCCCATCGGCATTCACTTTGAGGGTGGGAGGCGCTGAACCATCTGGCGGCGCATCATCATCCTCTTCCACAGCAACTACATCGTCTGCACCATCGGCCGCAGCCGGGCCTTCGTCGAATTTACGCTTCACGCCCACCGATACTTTATCGGATTCATTGATTCCATGCATCGAAACGTCAGGATCAGGCTCCCCATCCGCATCAGCGTCGTTGTTCTCTACAGAGTCTGCAGTCACAGAGTCGCTCTTGGGTTGGGGTGGTACAGCAAGACTATTAGTACGATGATTTCCAAGCCCCGGAACGTCGTCGTCGTCGTCTACAGTAGGAGCAGAGAAGTTGAATGCAGCGGTTACGGGGCTCGTGCTCATGGGCGACGCCTCAAGCGTTGCAGCCGGGGGTACAACTGGCGTGGTGGGAGGAAGTGGTTTCGCAGGTAGGGACTTTACAGGCATAAGGCCAGACATCTCAGCCTTCAAGACTTCGGCAGCGCTCATGTTTGCCATACGAATCGCACGTCGGTTTGCGACTACGTCACGGTTGGACCCAGCCAGTGCCTGTGTAGCTGTGGGCACATTTTGAACGGATTGAGCAGTGGGAGCAGCGCCCAGGCCGATAGAATCCGCCTTCGCGGCAAAGTCATGAACAGGAATAGGACGTTGGGGAAGGGAGGGATGAACGGAGGGTGAAGAGTAGGATGAAGCAAGGACAGGAGGGGTAGGGTTCATGGTCAAAGCCATAGTAGGCGAAGGCCCTGCAGCAAACGATGTTTTATTTTGTTGCTCCAACTTACGCCGTTTCGCATTCTGATCCTGTCGCTCTTCAGCTAAAATTAACAAAAATTATTTGTGTCAATCGGTGTATTCGAGTATCAAAAAAGAAAGAAAATGGCCAGAACAGGAGGGGGCGGCAACAGGGATGGGGGTGAGACAGACCTTCACGTCGCCTCCGGAAGATTTCGTCTTCTCGTTTAGCAAGGCCATCAAGAATGATCTGTGCTCGCGATAGCTCAAGTTGACCATGGGAAGTCAAATATCCGCCCATTCTAGGTAGCTCTTGCTTCCAGATCTTCAAGAGAGTATCAATAGCGCCCTCGCGGATCTCAAGGGATGGGAGATGGGGGAGGAAATCGTTGCCGACAAAGAAGATAAGGAGCACCCAGTCATCAATCGCTTGTTCCAAAGAGAACGGGAAGGGAACCTGTGTGACATTGAGTTCGACTTCCAAGTATTCGCGCAAAATGGCGACGTCAAGAAAGATGAAAGGCTTTTTCTCCGCAGGCGGCTTTTTTTGTACATCTGCTTTGGTGCCCGTACACTGAGCAGCATAGTGGCCTTCTTGGCCACACATTCGGCACGCACTAGGGCTAGTATCGTTCGCAAAGACGTCCTCTCGAAGAACCCTGAAGTGCGGCTCGTGGGTTGCGAGGGCAAGCATGATCAAATCGGCGTCCTGGAGATGTTTAGAACGGTCACCGGACATTCATGAGTGAAAAAACGCACCAATCCATAGATTACGTGTCGAGTGTTAGCGTCATGTCCAGGATTCGTGCGTTGCCGCCGAATAAAGTCCATAATTTTGTGCTCCCCCTCACCGGGAACGCTAGCGTCAGAAATGATGACTTGCATCTGAGAATTGAAAGTGAGCGAAAAATAGAAAAACACTAACACGCTCTCAAAACCCAAAAGACTCGACTGACCGTTTTCCAGCCTGGGTCTGTGTTCATCTTTTGAACCACCCAGTAGCGAAGAGACGCAGCAAGGAGGGTCATGAAAGGGGTACCGGGTGTAATCGCATTCGAATCCCAAGCAACCTTAGTTTTCTCGTCTTCACTGACTGTTTTGCCCATAGCTGTAAAAAGGCATCGTAAGCGATCATGTGGCACATTCAAAGTATGATGTACGCACATTCCCAGAGGGCAACAGACTCTTTCCGGGCCTCCTCTTTGTCCTTGGCCTCCTGAGCAGAGCGGAAACGACGAGAGCGCTGCTGATTCATCTTTGCACGAGGAGCAACACCATCTGATGCCAACGCATAAGATGAGCAGAGTGCAGAGTGAGACGGCGCTTACCAATGGCCATAAACAACAATTTCCTCGGCCTGACCATGTTGACGACCCGCTCGGTATACTTGAACACTTCCACCATCATGTCCTCCTCCGTTTCGGGTGCGGGCTGTTGTTTCACGTTAAACAGACAATGATTGAAAACAAGTGTGCAACATACTTTCCCCTCGGGGTGCGTACAAGGGTGAACCTGTGGCGGACTGGTGAGCAAAGATTCTTCATAGAGTCGCAGAACGCACAATCCCATTCATATCCAGATATAGGTTATCAAACTCGACTCCATTAGGGTTAGGATGTGACATGTTGACCGGGATAGTTATGGACGACCCGTCCTCATCTGGGACTTTTATCTCGTCCTCCTCCTCAACAGGAAAGACTAGAATAAGAAAAAGAAACATCAGATACTGTGGATAAAAAAGAGCGAAACACCGAGGAGAACTGACTGATTTTAGGGTATTTCTTGCTGAGCCAACGGAAAAGCGCGGGGACACCCTATGCGGGGATGTAAGTTAGCTAGTGGGTCCAGGAAGCATGGCAATACTATGCACCATTTTCGGGTAGATCTAGAGTTACAAAGGATTAGAAATGGTCCCTTCGCGTCCCTTGTTCGTAGGAAATACTAGTGTGGTGGTTGTGGTCGGAGTGACGAGGATTGAATTTGCGTGCCATGTTATTGAGCAGCACGTGATTCTATGTCATTTTCGAATTCTGACTCGAGTCCGATCCACCAGATTGACCTCGCAAAACAACACGGCCAGCCCATAATTCCTCTACAGACCGCTCAGCTTTGCACCATATACTCGCTTAGGAACTCGATCTCCCCTTATCTCTGCCGATGCCTGTTCCAATTAAGCTTGAGGGTCCAACAGGGGCCCCACCCGCGAAACAACAACCCTCCCAAAAATCCATGACGAAAGCCGAACGGCGAGAACTCCAGGAACGTCAGCGAGCAGCGAAGCTCGCACAAAAATCAGCCGCCCCATCGTCCAACGCGGGAAAAGACGCTGCGCCAAAACCGCCAAAAACACCGGCCACACCGTCACAGAAGAAGTCGGGAGACGCTAATGGGAGCGGGGCGGCGAAATCTGCATTGGTCAAGGACGCAGGCACAAATGCCGCCGCGGTCGCTGAAGATGGTGTGGGAGGGAAGTCGATATCGCGGGGCTTGCGGATATTTTCACACTTTGGACTGCCGAAACCTTTGGGCCACTCAATCAAGGGCGATATTCACCCAGCAATAATCCGGCTTGGGCTTCTGTTCTCCGAGTTCCGGATATGTGGCGCGAACGCGCGCTGCATCGCTACCTTGACCGCTTTCAAAACGGTGTGCTATGTTACGTTCCGCTGTTCTATCGTCCGTTATTGATTTGTAAAATCAAAATAGGTGATCCAAGACTACACCACGCCCTCGCACAGCACTCTCTCGCGGCATCTCATGACGCACCTTTCCCCTCAAATTACGCACCTTGTCGCCGCGCGCCCTATGTCTGTGACAATGGGCAATGCGATCCGGCAGCTGAAATTGGAGATCAGTGGATCCGACATTGATATGATTGAGCAAGACGTACGTCCCTCCGCGCGCAATGTGTGTGATGTGGCGTTGACGGGTACTCATCTTTTGTGTGTTGCAGGCAAAAGACGCGTTATGCCAGAAAATCGATAACTATATCCGGGATAGGATTATCTTCGCGGACGAGGTCATTCAAGAACTTACGGGCAAGAAAATCAACAACGGAGATGTTATTCTGACTTACGCCAGGTATGTATGAATCATGGCTCTCCAACTCTGAGCTGGTATTAATTATTTCTTTTAGGTCGTCAGTCGTGGAAAAGATCCTGTTGAATGCCCACGAAGAAGGGAAACGGTTTTCTGTAATTGTGGTCGATTCACGTCCTCTTCTTGAAGGTGCGTATCTTTTCTAGGACTATTTTTCATAGTATTCATCATGTACAGGCAAAGCACTGCTTAAAACATTAGCGAACGTGGACCCTCCCATCCCCTGCACCTATGCTCTACTCCCAGCCTTGCCGTCATTAATGACTGAAGTTACCACCGTGCTCCTCGGCGCCCATTCTATCAGTGCAAACGGCTCGGTATATTCTCGTGCTGGTACAGCACTCGTCGCAATGATTGCCAAGGGTCATTCAGTACCAGTTATGGTATGCTGTGAGACGTACAAATTCAGTGAAGGAGTAATGCTGGATGGATTCGGCAAGAACGAGCTAGGTGAGACTTCCACACCCTTCTTAGGTAGGGTTCACCATTCTCAACCATTATTAGCGCCCGCACGATTCTCTCACCCCACAAAACATTCTCAACCTCTCGCCACTGCTCCACATCTCGAAATCCTCAACCCTCTTTACGACTTGACGCCCCCTTCATGCATCACCGCTGTCGTCACCGA
Source organism: Asterophora lycoperdoides (assembly GCA_018850815.1). Lineage (NCBI taxonomy): Eukaryota > Fungi > Basidiomycota > Agaricomycetes > Agaricales > Lyophyllaceae > Asterophora > Asterophora lycoperdoides. The sequence goes on from JABCKJ010000018.1 coordinate 123,693, forward strand.
GGTCGGTTTGATCCCCCCGAGTAGTATCAGCTCCATTCCCTTGGCGCTGGGAAAGACGAATTTGTAGATTTATGTATGGATTGGATACATATGCATCGTGCTTTCTCTGCTTGGTGTTTTGCTATCAGTTGTCTACTATTTATTCGTCGCGTCGCATAATGGGCTGAACTGTGTATGTACTGAAACAGAAGACAGTTGTATTATAACACTATGTGGTAGCTAAGGATATATGGGCGTTTACAGCTCGGGCTTGCCCTTGGACGGCTCTTGATTTTTATTAGACTCGATAATCTTCTGTCGGATCCAGTCAAACGCGCGGTCGGTAACATGTTCCACGGGATGGTCGAAGAGATACGGCAAGATAGGAACGATGGCGAGACCAGTCGCGGTAGGACCCCACGTTCTGAGGCGGGCATTCTGGGTATTCTTGAAGGCCTTCTTAGCCTGAGCAACCGCAGTGTGGATCGTGAATGCAGGAAGGGCCCTGCGGAGATACCGAAGTGCCGCTGTTAAATTTTGCTTGCGGAACGTGGATGTCAGCAAGAAGGAACGAACATGGATGCCAGGGACTGGAATGTTGCACGTTGCACGGCTGCGATTCCTATGCGGGTGGGCTCGGAAAAGTTGGCGGCTTCTATGGGAGACGGTCCGCGGTGGTGGGCCTTGTATGATTCGTAGCCCACGTCCCTATGAAGAAGTGGGATCACGTTGACGGCCTTATCGGAACCAAATACACAACACGCACCCAGCGAGATAGAGCCACGAGACACCATAGGCAGCCGTTACGACCCACGGGGGCACCACGGGACGGAAAGCTTCACCAACGTCGCTGGTCTACGAAAGAGTCAAGTTGGCAGACGGAGGTGATAACTATGCATACATAGGCAACATAACGAGACCCTGCACGGAGAGCGGTCCTCAGACGGGCGCCATAGGCGAGGTAGCGGATGTCGGAGTCGGTGGTGTCCGCGTCGTTGTCGGCGAGATGGGCTACACCGGTCTTGGCGGCGTCGAGGGTGATCTCTGCACTTGCCATGAAGAAAGAGGAAAGAATAAATAAATAAATAATTTCGGAGTTGGCAAAATGATGGCTGGATTGACTCCGTGTCGAAGTTGTCTCTCTCCTCCGTTAGTCATGGATACCCGGACTCGCTCTGCATCGCCCGCCGCGGCTGTCGCAGTCAAGCTCGAGCACACGCCGCCGCCACAGGACAAGATATCCGCCTACTACTCCCTCGTCTTCCCCCATTTCACCTTTTACATCCAGACCCTCTCAGTCACCATCGGCCGCCGATGTGTGCCCAACCCAAACGCTGCCACGTCCTCCACCGCAGAGCCGCCAGCAGTAGACGTCGATCTCGGTGCACTCAAGAGCGTTTCGCGTCTCCATGCAAAGATCGAGTACGACCAGGACGAGGACCGTTTTGTTCTCGCCGTCATTGGCCGCAATGGCGCCTGGGTGGACGGCGTGTGGTCCGGCAGTGGGACGCGAGCTCCACTGGGCGAAAGGTCCGTGTGTCCTCCCTTTCGCCGCACCCAACTCAGCAGTTTCTTTCCCATTCCAGATCCCAAATTCAAATTGCATCACGCACGTTTCATTTTGTGCTTCCTCCCCCACCTCCCCCAGAGGATACCCCTTCCCCCAGCTCGCAATCTTCCAACAACAGACAACGCTCTCCCTCCGTTGACATCACCTCCATCTCCCCGCCTTCTTCGCAGCCTTCCCACACCCCACCGCCTCCGCCGGTCGAGGTCAAGCGTCCTCCCCCGTCCCCAGAGCCTCAACTCGCGTCTCCACCGCCACCACCACCACTCAAGCCAAGTCCGGCCCCTGCACTATCACCACAGCTCCCGAACTCTAATTCGATTGGAAAGTCAAACAAGGCCGCCGCATCGAAGAAACGGAAAAAGGGAGATGTAGAACCACCCGTCGTTCAGAAGCCCAAGCCGGAGGATATGCCTCCCAAACCCCCATTCACATACGCGCAGCTCATTTTCAAGGCTATCAGGGCTATCGGCGAGAAGGCTACTTTGCAGGAGATATGTTCTTGGATAATGAACACACATGAGTACTATCGATATTCAGACGCATCGTGGATGGTCCGTGATTTCTATTCCTGAAAGCGCTCTTGACCTGACTACGTGACTCAAACAGAGCTCCGTTCGTCACAATCTATCCTCAAGTCGGGCTTTTCTGAAGCTGGAGCGATGTGGCGGCGATCGAGGGAAGGGTTTCTTCTGGAAGCTTGACGAGAAGCATTCGAAGACTTTGGAGGAGCAGGAGGCGAAAGTCTCCCAGTCTGCAGCTGCTGGCGGAGGCGGTGCTGAAGGGCAGGCCCGAGGGAGGAAGAAAGACAAGGGTGTGGCGTTGGAACCCGCCCTGAAACGGAGTGTCAAAGGCGATCTCAAGGGCACACCATTACCTCCACCGTTGACGTCCACTCCTCTTACCATGAAGACGACGACACCGCCCACGGCAACGGCGACGCCGAAACCTACTGCCACGGCAGAATCAAGTACGTCACCGACCCCCGGTAAGGTCACAAGTACCATGCCTGCAACTACGGGGGTGTTCGCATACCCTACTCACACTCACCCCGCACACATGGCTGCGATACCACAACCTTCAACGGTCACCTCAGGCTACTCTGGCTCGCCGATGAGCGCACCGAACCCTTATGCGGCGTGGACGATGCATCCGATGTCGGCTCCGAATACACAACATACGCTACCAACCACTACTGCTACTGCTTCGATATCTCCTCCTCCTGTGGTCTCTTCTTCGTCTGCACCTCCTGCACCTCAAACATTGTTGCCGCCGCCTGCAATACAACAACCTCAACCCGGCGCAACCCCCGTTCCCGATGTCAACCTTCCTATCGTGCTCGGACCTATTCCCCCTACGCATCCGGACTATTCGCCCACACATCCTCATAACTCCGCGAAGGAGGGGTATATGATCTTGCATGAACGAACACTGATATTGGATCCGGACGTCTTTGGCGGACTCACGAAGGAAACGTTAGCAGGCCTCGAGAAGATAGGAACTATGGCAGCATTGCAGGTTCTGAAGGACCACATGGTCAAGGCGTTGAAGGAGAGGAGGGCGAAGGGGAGAGGACGCGTGAAGCGGATGAGAGGGACTGGGAAAAAGGCGGGTAGCGCAACTGCACCCCCAGCAGGAGGTCCATTCACCAACGTTCCCCTAGAACGTAAACCCGTTAACGGGGTAGGTGCTGCCTCCGCCACGCCGAGTGTGAATGCGGGCACCGGGGGTGCACCACCCCCGGCACCCATTGCGGCGCCGGTTCCAGACACTATGCCCATGGCTGTGGACGGCGATGTTGGCTCCCCCATCGTCATCGTCGATGATTCAGAAGACGATGGCCCGGCTGCCAAGCGGAGGAAGGTGGACGATGTTCCGTCTCGGTGACGTGGGGTCTTTATAGTCTCACTTTTTCGCCTTGTCCTCTCTTTTCACTCCTCGTTCCACGTTTATACTTACGACCTTGTTACGACCGGCATTCTATAGCTATCTAATTCCTTTGTAATGGGTGTACGACTTGACCAGCCCGCCGCACGGGGTTCATCATTCGGTGTTGCGCTTACAACTTAGATTTCTCGGACATTGCAGGCTACTGCTGGGGCCCATCTAACTTATCAATTCATTCCATGAGAAATTGGGAATACTTTTACATAAGGAGATGGCATCAACAGGCCTAAGTTAGGCCAGCCGTTTGCCACCCACAACCATGACTCTCTATGATCTACACCATGTTCTTTTTCTGCCAAAAACCGACGATCTCTCCAGCAAGCCTCCTCGTTCGCGGGCTATAGGCCTCATTGGCAGCTGCACCCCTGACCTCGCCTACAAGCTTCGTCTCCTTCAACACCTGCTTCGTCAGCCTTCCCTTGTTCTCTTCGATTGTGTGCAGCGTCTGCTTAAGCGTGCTCACGACGCCTTCGTCGCCCTTGTTCTGGTGTATGAGGTACGCGGAGCTGTTCAGCGAATTTGCCCAATCGATGGCGAGGTATTTCGACACGGGTTCGGTCTCCGAGTGGTGTATGGCTGGTCCGGACCACATGGGCTGGGCGCTGAACCGACTGTGGGCGCTATCAACGCTCCCCGAAGCGCTCATACTCGACGACGGTTTCCGGTCTTCCAAGCTGTTGTTTGGGTTTGGCGCCCATGTCGTCGTCGTCGTCTGATGATGATGATGATGCGGGCGTGACACGGGTTTAGGAGCATCGCTGAGACGCCGCATTTTTGGCGGCTTCGGGACAGCTGGATCAATTCCGCCGTTCGTATCGCGTCTGCGTTTGGGCTCGCGGATGCCAGCATCGTGCTTGGAAACGGGAGTTTCCCGTTTCTTTGTGGTGGACGCCGAAGTTGTTGGGCTCCTCTTGTGAAGAGCCGACGATGAAGGGCTTGGGGATATTGATTGACAAGCTGTGATACCTGCCGAAGCCTGCAATCCCAGTTGAATTTCAACGACATCCTTGAGAGCCTTTTGGTGTGAACGCACCATTTGGTCATTTTGCAGCTCTCTCTCTTCAAGTTGAAGAGAAGGCCTCTGGGATCCTGTAGAGGTCCGACATTGGAATCTTTTATGTAGATTCAAAGCTATGATATCCTCTGGTGTAGGTGTGGTGGTAGAATGCCCCAGCAGTGGGGATGTAAGGGCAAGTGGTGGCAGTGCAATGGGGGATTGTCCATGAGCACAAATGAACCGATGGGCGGTGACAGTAGTGGTATACAATGTTTCAACATGAGGTTCAGCCTGCTGTGGTTGGGCTAAATCGAGGGAAGAAAGGGATGTTGACAGATTATCAGCCTCACTCTGGAATTTTCCAGAGAGTGTAGCTGTTGGTGCTTGAGTCTAGTGTGGAAAGGAATCAGTGTGAAATTTGTAGATACTGGGAGTTTGATCTACCCTTATCCAACAATAGTAATTGCTGTTGCTGCAACTCTCCTTCTGGTCATCGCTGAATAGTGTAGGCAATGATGCAGAAGACATAGAAGCACTAGAACTTCCATCAGGTGTGATAGTCGTCGCCCCTGCGCCGGAGTTCAGCTGAGAAATGGCCCTTCGAAATCCCTCTGACAACCCCTTGTTCAATGGATTAGACAATGAGGGCACAAAGGACATTTCAGTAGCAATACAATGCAATGTCAATCTGCAAAGATATTATATTTCAGTGATACTTACAGGCCTTTGAAAAGAGGCAAGCTGACAGGTTGTGAAACAAGGAAAAGAAGAAGAGGGATTTGTGGGAAATTTGGAATGTGTGGTGGTTTCATATAAGAAGCTCATGGAATATTCCAGAACAATCCCACGGTATGTCTCAAATTCCCATCACAGACACAAGTACTTGAAAAGTGAGATAGATCTTTGATAGATCATGGTACCTTCAATGAAAACTGCCTCAGGCAAATTTCAGGCCAGAGAACGTCAGATACAGATATCGGAAGCGGCAAAGCCTGTGTAGGTTGAACCGAAGTAAATATCTACGTCTGTCTGGCTTTGTGAGACTACAGAGAACTTCAATTGGCTTCTTCCACCTTCAAGGGTCAGGAATGGTGTACTAGTAGCCAATTATCTGCATCAAGGACATCTAAATATTATATGCTACACTGCGTACGTAGCACCCTTAGCCATGCCAAGAGTAAAGGCCCGCCACTTGATTCCTATGCACAGAAAAAGAAGATCAGCAATGGAGAAGGAAATAAGAAGAATGTGAGTGCTTACTGCCAACAGTGAGAGAACTTGCGGGAATCAAGGAATTACATAGGCACAGTAAGGTAGAACTCAGTGAAAAGCAACAAACGTCAGGGTCTGTTACTATGTGTGACCAGGGCTTGATTCAGGGAGGGTAAGTCTGACAAAGCTTCCCATGCCCGATTAGGATGCCGTGGGCGTTGTTCAGCTGATCTGGTGTTAATAGTGCCTACAGGAAAGGTGTCTCGAATTATCTACAGGTGAAGTAGTGTGCAATTAAGTACATATGTATAAGTAAGATGTATTAGAATCAATTTATCCAAAGG